>JARHVA010002801.1:500000-800000 GCA_037957365.1 Torreya grandis | reverse complement strand
GATTCTAACAACTATTTTAGGATCATCATCTAGTCCACTTATATATTTTTCATAATTACACATAAAAGTGCACAATAAACCAACTAAGTATAATTATTTATAATTTATTACAATATTTATTAATAAATTTATTTTACTATTTCTAGAAATCTTAGTTGTATATATTTAGAATACCATCTAACTAAATTTTTCTATTAATTGGCATGTTATAGATTAGTTTATTACCCTTGTGTTACAAATACTTCTATATTTTTAAACCCTAAATCCTTATATTTTCAAATTTAGGGTTAAACACATATCCCATCAAATTAATTAACTTTAAACTAATCAAAATTTTATTTTGGAAGTTTAACAAGGTGATGAGGGAATAATGAAAGTAACATCATCTTTAAAACTATTAAAAGCATCAAGTTTAATCACATAGTGACTATTGTATTTAACATAGTTTTTGAATAATTGAAGAATTATATTATATTAAACATATTAATGGGATTAATACAAAGGCTATTATATAGACAAAGAAACAACAAAACAAACTCTTAATAAATAGGGAGGAATAATAATAAATAACCTAGAATAGAGTAACATATATAACAAATCTAACCACTAACCTAGAAAAACCCAAAATTATTACTTACCATAGTAAATATACTCATGTGAACATTATACATTCCCAACATTCACCCCCTTAGTGTGAACATGGGGAGATGTCAACACTAATGAATTATATAATGCTATAACACAACTTGCACATGATAATGATAAAAATAAAGACTTTGGGAAATACATCTAAAATGAATAGAGACCCATCAACCTATTCATGTGAATACATGTTTTTGTTCATTGGGACCCATCAACCAACTCATACAAACACTTCAACCAATTAATCACTCTTATTACAAGTTTTCTATAGTATCCATGGTCTAGATCTCTATAGTATTTTTACATTGAGGGAGTACTATGGAAAAATTTCACACAAAGAATAATATGAGAAATGTTTTTAATAACTTTGTTTGCAGCCATTGATGTAGAACATTTCTGTTCAATCTCAAATATCATAAGAAACTATTGCTAATACTATAAGTTCCCATTGGTTTTAGTCAATTTGGTGTAGGTTGTCATTATACAATAATAAATTTGATAATGATGACATTCATGATTTATTGACACACAACTTAATAAATTATATAACACAAATATAATTAACCACAAAATACCTATAATTGACAAAATATCAATATTTTTGATGACAAATATAATATTAAAATGACTCATAACTAGCTGGCACAAAGGAGGCCACATCCCTAATAATGTCTAATTAGCCATATGAAATAATAGTATAGTAGGCTAGGTGGGCTATCAAGCCAACACACACATGAACATATCACATCAAGAGATGGGTTTTAAAAATTATGAACCACCATTATGAAGGAGTGAGGTGGATTTATTGCCTAAAGATGAAGGTAACATGTTTCCCAAGCTTATTTTGAATTGTTCAAACCAGTCTATTATAGAACCTCTTAATCATTTTCCTTGGGTCTACTGGTATAGTGCTAATGGGGGGAGACATAGAGAAATTAGATCTTACCTCATGTTCTAATGTGTATGGACCAAATAAAGTCTATAAAAATTTATGGTGGGGGGGATCTCATAGAACTAATACTATAGATTACATAGCATGATGTTGATGTTGCTAGGGACTTTGCCATTGGATGGAATAAGTGTATGGTGGTGATGTAGGGAATTAAGATTATAGTTACAGATAAATTCATAGGTGAGGTCACATGTATGATGTGTGAAGGGGTGAAGTATTATAAATACCAAACCAAAAATTAAGAACTCCTCCAGTGCTTCTTTTACATGAATGAGTTCATGACAATAGATAAGAAGGGTTTCCCTTGAGTTGATCTCCCATGGTAATGGCCAGATGTTTGCCTCTAGGTGATGAGATACCTGACTCTAGAGGGTAATTATACCTTAATTTTCTCCCAAAACTTTATATTATTAAACCATTTCTAGGGTTATAATATTAGCCTACCATTTTACCTATTAAAGTCATTGGAATGCAGAACCCTTTCTCAGTAAGTTAATGAGTCTAACCCCATTCTACATTAAGGAATTATACTATTATTGGTTAAACATGGTAAAAATTTGAAAGGGAGGGAGGTAACCCTATGGGGTCCTCTTTTTAGGAGGACTCTCTGGAGGATGACCCCACCTCAGGATCCTACCACCCTTTTGCCAACATCCCCCAAGCTAACCTGTCTAAAACCTTTATTGAAGATCTCCCACTAAAGCTATTTGTTCCAAATTCCAAACTGATCTTTATAGATGAGGGAACCTTTGTGTAGGCTACTATGAAGGTAAAATTCCTTCTATTTGATGAATTTAAAAATAATAAAGAGTAGCTTGATAGTTTCAAAAACTAGGTGTAAGAAGCCAGATTGAACCTGGTTAGCCTTATCCAAGAATGGAATGACTTCTAAAGACAAGTGGACTCAATTGTTTAGTATTTTATCCATTCCATCAAGATAAACTAGAGACCTATTAAGAATCCATTAAAGGTTATATATACCTACAACCTAATATCCCTAGCTTGACCCCTATCAATAAAACCCCTCTATAGGTACATGGATAGAAAAGGCCATGTATGATCCTCATAGGAGATGGTGCTAAAGGACATGATAATAAGACAAGGGTTGAAGTTTTTAAGAAAAATCAAGGATTACTTGAGAAGACATCCAAGAAGGAGAAGGAAACACTGGAGGGCCCCCTCTTGATTTATTTTTCTACTATTTTATTTCATTGTCTATGCAATTTTCTACCTAGTTTCTTATTGTTTAGTCTTGGTGGCCTGGTAATTTTTTGTATAACACTTTTATGGTTCCTAGATCCTTGTGAAACTAGTTTGTTCACCTGATCAAATATAAATATGCCAATAATTAAAACTAAATCTAAAGACATTAAAATATCAAATGAACTTGACACTTTGATAATGGACTTCTAACATAAATTCTAATTAAAAAACATCATTTTATAAACTTAACACCATACCCTAAAAAATTTAAAGAAAAAAAACTAAAATCAAACTTTAATCTATTGACTAATAAATTTAAAAGACATATTAATAAGATGTAATAAAAAAATACCCAAACCACAAATCTATTAAAAAACCAAAAATACATAAAACTAAATGAAATAACTAATCCTAAAAACTATGATTGTAGGAATTTTTTTTATCATTAGGAAATTTGAGGCTCCAAGTGTTGTTTAGGTGAGAAAGTAAATAACTAGAGTGTGAATCAATACAGATGGCTTGGGTGTGATTAGAAGACTCACCCTGAGGGAAAGTCAAACATGACAAACATAAAGAATATGTAGTCTAAAATACATATTTGCATGAATATGATACATGTGGATCTATAGAATTCTGACAAGAAAGTACTAGAGAATGACAACAACATCTAAGTTTTTAGGCCAAATTATATAATTCACATCTTTGTCTGCCCTTGCATGTCATGTTAGTGCCAAACTCATAGCCTTTACAATTGCATAAAAGGCTAAAGGTGCTTATTATGAAACCATGGAGATTGCATAGAGGATAAACCTAATTCAAAGCAAATGCCAATACTAATGAAAGAAAAGTCCAAAGGAATGCTTCAACATAGCCAATGTAGATCCAATAGAATTAACAATATTTCCACCACAAGCACTAATAATCTCTTGATATTTTGCCCCTTTGCTCTCCTCAGAGCTACAATTGTGATTGATAATAGTGGATTCCAAAACACACAGTGAATCCTAAGATGTAGACAATAATGAAATACCTTAACCTACAACATACGTAGACACTTGTAATCACAAAATTGAAAGTATATTATGAGTTCTTAAATAATTATTCTTTTCTCATTTATAGGGTGAGTAATAATGAATGCCCTTATTTTTCTTCTAATTTTCCATTTTAAACCCTTTATGATACCAAATGTAATTAAGATAGTTTTTGAGCAGTGGAATAATTATATTATATTAAACATATTAAATATAATAATGCAAAGGCTATTATATATCCATATAAACAAAAAAATAACCCCCTAATAAATATGGAGGAATAACAACAAAAAACCTAGAATAAAGTCACGGGTTTAACAAATCTAACCACTAACCTAGGTAACCTGGAATTACTACTTACCATAGTAAATATACTCATGTGAACACTATGAATTCCCAAAAACTATAAGAATAAATATAATCTAGATTACTGATCACTCATCAATACTATCACATTTTTGGATGCTTTGATTAAAAAAAAACTTTGCAACTTTAATATATAAATTTCATTATCTTTTAGAAATTCATCACAAGTAGACTTGATTACTTTCATATGACAAAAATAATATAATTTACTTTTCAATTTATAATATTTATTGACTAATTGATGATGAATTACATGAAGTTAATCATCAGTTGAATTTCATAACATATATAGGTGTAAGGATCCACTTTCTTTGTTAGCTTCACAAGGTGCTCTTCTATATTATCCATTCACTTGGAACAAATTCCACTACTATGTTGTCCTTCCAAGTAGTCACACTTATTTTAATTTTCATATTTTACTATTTATTTACAAATTGTACAAATTATTATCCTATTTTAGTTAAATAAAACATAATAAAAACTACTCTAATTTTTTTTTTCATGTTATAGATATCCTTTTACAAATTTTTAATGTTAACAACTATTTGAAAATCAAACTTTTTTTGCCAAAGTTATGTCTCATGGAAGTTCAAAATTTAAATATATCAAGTGATCAAAGGATAAATATAGTAAAAACTAAAAATTATGTCTTTATCATCATAAATTTCTTTCACCTTATGCCACCTTCTAATGCATTAATCGAGTTATGACTAGGTTTATTGATTTGATGTTGACTAGGTGCTTAAATGTGAATTTTGGCCCTATTTTATTATGTGGATTGTTATATTATTATTTGAAAATTTTTACTACCTCATGTTTAAAATTTATATATAACTCATAAAGTATAAGAGGGAAATGTGAGGGGAGTTAACCCATGTCCTCCCAATTAACAAGACCTAATACCTGATGTGGCTTGTTAGATTAGTTAGATGACCACACCCACATGAGTCATGATGGATTTATAACTAAGGGATATAAAAACTTGAGGGTTTAAGAATCACTTAATAACAATTCTTATATTGTTTCATACATTAGTGTCATAACTCTACCCCATCACCTCCCACTACACACTTTCATGCTCTAAAAATGATCACACTACCACCACTCGACTATCACCATTGTGATACCATTCCATTTCCATTATGACACCAAATCTCCACCATTTCACTATAAGTGTAACTCCTTGTAGGCACCACCAATGGATAAAAACATAATATTATGAGAAACATTAACTTTTCAAATTTCAAAATTTCAATTTTTTGAGATAAATGGGCATAGATAACTTCTAATGTGAACTTAAGAAGTAAAATAATAAAATGGTATGAGTTTCAAAACTACACCTATTGATAAATTTGTAAATAATTATATATATGAAAATAATTTTTGAAAATTTTTCTAGTAGCTTTCATAATTATAATTTTGTGAAAAAATCCCTAATTTTATAAATACATCCAAATCATGAAGAGTTGGAAACTGTTGTTTAAACATTGGATATGTATGAAATAATCTATCATTGTATAGAGCATAGTAAAATTTTTGGTCTCAAACTCCCACAATAAAAAAAATGTTTCAAACCCTTGTTGGAAACCTAGCTCTTCACTTGACATTCAAAAAAGCTAAAAAACACATGTGATCAAAATTAATGTTGTAAAAATAACCCCTTCATTATAATATTGTGTTTATTTTTTAATTGATAAAATAAGGGTTATATAAGTCCTTAAACCTTAATATTATCATAAAAATAATTATTACATTTATAATCAACATAAATACCATGGCCAAGATGAGTGGCCAAATGATGATTAGAGGGGACGTTGATAGGCCAAGTGGGATCAAGGGCAATTATTTCTTAAATGCCCCATCTCTGGTTATTATTTCATGAGATGGAAAATGTAGGTAATTACTGAGGCTAAGTTCTAGTGTGGGAAAGGCTACATAAATTTCTATAATTATTTTGATATGACGAGCTTAAAACTCTCATGATCCTTGATAGGCTTGAAAGGATTTATTAATCTTGCTGGATATCTTATTAGATATTCCATTTCTCTTTGCCGTAAACAATCTCATGGGTTTTGTGTCTCTATGGTTTCAAATATGGGTGATGACATTGTCAAGATCGATCCAAACTCTTCAGAGTAATTTTTATAGGACCCTATGTTCTGGTACATTATCCAAGAGGGTGAGGTGGCTTATTTTATTGATGGGATGATTGGTCATAATGATAATCTATCTCATGATTTTTTTGAGTCCTAAGAGGAGAATTTTAGACAAGTTTGTATGGGGGCATTGGCTATTAAGTCTATGAGGAGGTAATTAGGCAAGTCACGGGGCTCCCCATCAAAGGGAAAAAAATTAATCAGTGCAGTAGGGTGCCAAACTTGGAAAACATGGGGATTTTCTTCAAGGAAGGTGAGGTTGTTATGAAGCTTCATGGGGGATTTGATAAAGAAAAGTTTCAAACACCATCAGGGTAAATTTGTCTCATGATAATGAAGTTATTCACTCTTGAAGGAAGATTCAATTTATTTTACCACTACCACTTTTCTTTGCTCAACCATTTTAGGAATAAAATGGAAATTAGCTTCCCCTTTTTCCTATTGTCTTCTCTAGAGAATTATATTAAGTTGGTTAAGGAAATACAAGCCAAAAATCCTAACTCCCCCCTCATTCCCATCCACCAAGTTCTCATCCTTAGATTATACCACTTTCATTTGGCCTTATGTCCCCCAAAGTAAATCAAAGTTAGTCTGTTGGAAGGCTCCCCATCATACCCTTATCTTGCTATTAAAGGTAAAGGCAATAAATATATTAGGACCCCTAAAAATCTATTGGAGGGGCCCAAAATTTAAGACTATAGCATCCCAATTGGGAACCCTTATTTTCAAGGCTAATTCCCCTAAGTTACCCCATGATAAGTTTGAGACACCCAACTAGGGGACTGTGAAGGGGTCTAATAAAAAGGGATGGAAGGTGGCTAATGAAGAAGGAAAAATCATCCTAAAAAGGTTAAGTCTATGAAGGAAGATCCTAGGGGATTTAAGGAGTTGGGGAAAGTTTTAGATGTGGGTCCTAATCTAGTTGAGAATGAGGTTGAGGGTAGCATGGGTGTTCACAAGTCCAATCATATTATTGGAATCCCATCCCAAAACCCTCAAGGCATTGCCATCTCTAATGACTCTAAATTTTTTGAAGACACTTCTAAGGCTGGTGAAGATGGGTCTCCCTTAGAATTAGAAAAAGATGCTGAGGGAATGAGCCATTTTCCTAAAATTAATGATCCCTACTCAGATGAGATGGAAGAGGATGCTATTGAACCCTGAGGCTAGGAAAAGAAAGGTAGCTGCTTACTATATGTCACAATGATGGAGAAAGTCATGAAAATCAAGGGCAAAATGGACAAAATGAATAAAAAATAGAAATTAATGGTTGAATATGCCACTAAGTCTCTTCATCATGTGGCTTCTATGTTTATTGTGATGAAGGATTTTGACAACAAATTAAGGGATGTGGGTGTGAATAGTCTTGGTGACTATAAGAAAATCATTGAGTTCTTTGCCAAATATGGGACTACTGATAGCCCATAGTTTCTTTGTTATTTTTGGGTGTTTACCTATGCTTTTTCATTCATGTAATTTGTTGTAGTGATATGTATGTGCTGTTTGTGTGTTGTTTTTGCCTTATTAGAGGCTTTTTGTGCTCGTGGGGTGGCTTTGTTAAGGGCCTAAGATCCTATTTTCCTAATTATTTAATCAAAAACATAAATACCATGGCCTGATCTTACAAAAAAGATTAGCTGGCTATGCTAAGATGCAAACCAAACATCCTAAATAATAATAGTATCCATAGATGAACAAAATAAAAGACTAGACCAACATAATTATCTTGACATATTTTATACCTATAATATAATATTGAGACTTAAATGTCCATAATGATACATTAATTACAATATTTAGAAGATAAGTTTACCAATATTAGAGTATTATAGGTTGTATTCCAAAAATAAAAGATCCAACAACTACCCTTACTAGTGGGATTAAAGATGTGCTCCCTTGTCCCTAGATTATTCTCACCTTTGTCAACATATTCAACCCAACCACCCTCACAGGCAACTAAAAAAACCTTATATCCACCTCTACTACCTTTTCCATCTTGGCAGATACTACAAAAGTTGATCATTTAAGATGAGAAAGGCCAATAAAATGGAAATTAATCCCCATCACCAACTTTCTAAAAGCGCAAAAAATCTACAAATTCTCCATGAAATCAACTAGCATGAGAAATATTGTATTGTTAATTTCATCTAATGTGTTCCCATTCTATCCATCATCATTATATATCATCCCTAGTCAATTAATCCATTAATTCAATTAGTGTATATAACCTATCCATTCCACCAATATGAAATATGGATTAATCACACTAATTAATCATCTTAATTAATTAGTAAGATAATCCATGCACATTTTATATTTTTCAATAGATCAAATAGTACTAGTTTCCATCTCAAATCCATGCCATCATCTAAAAATATACTTTCTAATTTAAAATTCAAAAAATCCAAGGTCAAAGTCCCTTCTCTAAGATAAATTCATGCAAAGAGAAAAGTGTGCAAGCAAGGTCTATGACATGCTCTTACACACTCCAAAATACCTTAAATGGAATATCTTCCCCACTCTAAACTTTCATGAGTTGATATTTTACATACTCAACCTCATCATTTATGAGGACATATTCTCATCCATTGATCTTCAAATTCATCCAATGGTCCACACCAATTAGTAAAATATACAAATAGAGGGTTTCCTCTCCACTCTAAACAAGTATTGATATGAAACAAAGTGTTGTAAAAAAGTATTATCAATCAACCATCATTGGATAAGCCAAATCATCCAATCATTTAGTTTTGAAGGGGGATATGTCTTTTTTATCATGCACTATCCACAAAGCTTGAAATTACATACTCATCACATTCATAGTAAAGTCATTGACAAGAGGGTAAATTAAGGTATATCAATTGTTTGCTTTGTTTTCCTTCCTTTTATCTCAATCTGAAGACACTTGTATCAATTAGGTAGCATTTCAATTGGTTTGGATTTATACTATCAAAATTAATCTTTGTTCTTTGTGTTTACACCATCATTTTTAGTGTATATAGCCTATGAGTATGACATTTTCATCATTTTACATTTTTACATGATGATAGGTATGTGACCACTCACTTCAAAGGATTTTCAACATTTTTAACCCTTCCAAAAGGTTATTTTTGTTTTGTTTTGGAGTCTCATGTTTTTTTATAAAAATGTATTAGAGACATAAAAACAATATGTTTGATTATATAAAGGATACAATTTAGATAAAACCTAACATATTGGTATTGATTTGTGTTGAACCATTTTTTGAAATAACAATAAATATAATAGCTTAATCAACTAAGGAATAGACTAATCTAGAATTATGCTAATTAAATAATTCATATTCATAATATATTTTGATATAATATTAAATTATGTAAATATGCTAAATATAGAAAGTATAATTCCAAAAAGTAATTTTATTACTTAAACATGAAGAAGGAATTATAATTAGTATATTTAATGATGTGAAAGTAGCTCTAAGAAGTGTAGGTGTAGAAACAATAAGGATGGTGCTTGGTTATGATTTATCAAATTCTAAAAATCAGCTCTTTGTTAGCCTAGATACTACTATTGAAATCATGACATTAGCATTGACATTTTTTTCCAAAAATAAACACTTATATCATATATGGAATATAAGTCCTTTTCTATGAATTCCACATTTACCTATAAGGGTTCATTATCACCTTGCATAGTTTCCATTTGGATCATGTGCATAGGTTCTAGATATCTGCATGTAGGTGAATACCCTAGGTCTTCCAATTAGGGTATGACACTTTGAAAAATAGGGGTTAGTGGGATCATTTTAAGTCTATTTAAAAAACAAAGAACCATTTTTAGCGAGTGATGCCTACATAGCCAATAATCTGAAGAGGGCCTCAAATCAATGTAGTTATCCCCCTTATGAGGGATTGTGTGTGTGTGAATAATTTTATAATATGCAATATGCAAGTACATTTAGTGATATAGATCATAACTTGAAAAATATTGATCATGGGATTATATTTTAATGATTTAGACCTAAAATAATATTTATCCTCTGATTGATTTAGAAATAGGGAATTTACAAGCTTGAGAGGTGATTTTGATTGGTATAAGATAAATGTGTTCTTGATTTGTACTTGATGATAATGAATGGTATTTGATTTGTATTTATTGACACCTTATGAAATAATATCACAAGATGGTTAATGAAGACTAATAGACTACCCATGTTGAAATATTTTCAAATTTGAAATTTTGTAAGGCACAAACACTAGTGTCAGATCTAAGACACTAGCATCGATGATAGTTTCATAAGTTGGATGGTAGTGTCTTAGAGGATAGAGAATTATTGAATATATGTAACTAATAATGTAAGATATATATTAGTTTTTAATCATATTTTAGGCTATACATGATCTATGTAATCAAAATATCAGGGTCAAACTATAGGATAAGAATTAGGCACAGTGAGATGTTGAACACGAGCCTTTTGGTAAAGGGAGGGTCATGAACTAAAGAGTTGAGCCATAAATGATATTTTTCAAGTGTAAAAGACTAATTTTTCATATAAAATTAATATTTCACATCTACACTTTTATTTTGAAAATGGTAAGTTTCCATGTGAACACTTTGAATGGAATAATGTTTTTTCCTACATCTAATACCATCAAAGAAAAATAAGTTGCATATTGTGGTCTATAAGTTCCTTGGGATTGCTCTACTAACAAAGACTTTCAAATAATAATTTTGAGTTACTTAATAATTCAATGATAAGGATGTTGGTTTAGTGTAAATTTTGATTTGGTTTATTCCAAAAAAAATTTAGATGATATTTTTTTATTTCTTGATATTATTGATGAGGAGTGGACTAGTTATTTGGTGGTAGTGATGTTGTATAGAATTATCACCTCTCAAATAATAGGGGGAACATATTTTTTGGTTTTAATCAGTGTTAAATTTATTACACACTAGCATAGGTTATGTTTTAAGCATTAGAGTCTTTAAAAAGTGTTCAAATCTATTGAGAATCAGGTAAGATGCACCAAACATAAGGTACAAAAATTCTCATAAAGACATGGATCAATGTTATTAGGTATGCCCATGATGATTCTCATACTATAATACATGTAAAAATGATTAGAGGATGGTTAATTCTACACATTAATCATCATGTTAGGAGAATACAAGGATTATAATAGGAACAAGAGACATAAGGTTAGGTTTTAAGGTTTGTAATAGATGTGTCAACATAGGTTGAATAATTCCAAATGCACATGGAGTAAGTTAGTATTTTTCAACAAGGATTTTTAGTTATAAATTTATATTTGTGTTACTATAGATAATCTTAATTACCCATGTTGGATCAAGGGGTTTTACTGGGTCTAATGATCCAAATGTGTTAGAGGTACAATCGTTGAGGGGGGGGGTGAATCAGTGATGCAAGATAATATAATGAAATTCCAAAATCTTAAAAATTTAGCATAGATAAACTTGATCAAGAAGCATAAACATGAAATCACATAAATTCAAAGCATACATAAGAAATAACATACAACACATGAACACATCATATACATGAGAAACCCTCTTAAGGGATAAAACCCACTAAACCTTGTAAGATGGAATACATTCCTATAAAAAAAGATCAAAAATTTACACCAAAACCAAATAATCAAGGAACACCCATCCCTTAGTTTATTGAGACACTAATCCCACAAGTAACTGTTGCCCCTGTCTAGTTGAACACCCACAACAACTAGACCTTTATCAAGCTTTACCTTACAAGGAAGAACCAACCCCCTAAGAAACCAAGCACCCACTTAGCTACCTAAAAATATCACCTTGATTTTTTTTTCTACTCTTAAACTGATGATGATCACCTTTGTCTTCAATATTCACCTTCAATCTCTTTGAAGCTACCTATAGGGCTAACCTGTTCAAACTGCCTCTTTTAGGCTCATTAGATCGAATGACCTATGTGTTATCCTATATCAAATTTATTAGACAAGCATGAATATACTCTTTTATCCTTATTTGTAATAAATTACCTATACCTTCTTGACCTATAACTTCTCTTTCAAAGTTTCTCTCCTTCGCTTGAATCCACACACACACAACTAGTATATTTAGTCCAATTATGCCTTGTATTTATACCACTATTTTCCTTTAATCCATCTTGGTCAGCCAAGATGCTTTACATATTTAAAAAACCTTTAAAATAGGTCCATACACACATTAAATATGAGAACCACACTCTTCATAGGTTGGTTATTACCTCATTATCCCCAAAGCACCATTAGGTCTTAGTGAGACCTAAAACAATTAGGCCTTCATACTCACACATTACATGTGAGACTACTTGGAACACCTTCATCCTTTACCAATGATTCTAACACATCAAAAATGTATCCAATATCCCATTTCTCACACCTTCATGGGACCATTTAACTTGTAACACCAACTCAACACTTGAACCTACCAATTAGGTCTCCTCACCCTTTAGGCCTTCAAACACAAAAAACATAGTCTCAAACTTCTGAAGCTATAGATCTAATATTTCACATGGAAATATGATTAGGTCACATGGGTGAACCATTTAAGACCTTTGAAACACCTCCATGTGCCTTAGAAACTTCAACATAAGCTCTAAACACTTAAATCAACTCTCACAAAATGACCACTCAGACTGGTTGCACACAGTCAAAATATAACTATACTATTTTGACTCTCCATATCTGATCATGGGAAAAATATGACAAAAACTTCATTCTCATAATCTTTAGAGACTTATATAACATCTCCATACTTATTTTATTTCTTAACTCTACTTAGAACACCTTCAACTTGCCTCTGTAATATGGTTACTCAAACTGTCAATACAATTAATAAACATGGTTAAATTTAAAGCTCAATATATTTGACTGTACCAACATTAAAATCTTCTAAAGAGATTATATAGATTTTAATTGAAGTTATCTTCAATTTTTATTTTTACATCACCATAAAATTTATCATGGATCAAAATATATGGCTCAAAATACTAAGCACTAGTATTTCCTTTGTTAAATTTAAATGCCAACAATCACTATGTAAACATTAAACATCAATCACTTTATCATCATATCATGTTACCTAGAAGGTAGATAAAATATGCACCATCAATATCCTCATAAGTATCCTGATATTTACCTTATAATGATCACCATTGATCTTTAATTTGAGCTCTTGTGATTATGCCACTTGATATCTCTATGTACCTTCTACACACCTTGTACTATTCACTCAATGCATTTGTGCCACTTGGTAGTTTTGTATGAAATATAAGCATCCTTTGAATTATTGACTTAAGGCATGCTATTGATCTCTAATTACATGATCACATGCTCACCATTGGATATTCATCTGTCAAATTAGATGCTCACTATTAGATCTCTATACGATCATATGCTCACTATTGGATCCTTATCTAGTTAGATTAAATGCTTGCTATTAGATCTCTGATCCAGTCAAATTATCACTATAGATATAATTTGGCCAAGTATGGGAACTTAGTAAAATTCTAATTGGAAGGCCAAATTTTTACTTTAATAACTTTTCCTACGCTCAACCTCATGACCTAAAATTTGAACCATATGATCTCCTCACCTAGAATAATATATGCATATATCAAACTGATCCTAAAATTTCACATGTTTGAAATATTACATAATTAAACTACTTACTCATATTTATCTATCAAGATGGCTACTTGAACTTAGACATTCAATTGACTACTCTGATGAATTTTGTTCACTTCCATAAGCACTCTAAGCACTCATAACATCCCATAATTTCCTGCAACATGTCCATACTATCAATATCATTAATAAATTTACTCATTAATTCAAAAACTCTCCAAATTATCAATCTAATCACTTTTTCATTTATGAACTAGTACCACAAGCTCTCTTTGACATCAATGACAACCAAACATCAATTACCATGCTCAACAATCTCCCCCTTTATCATTGATGGAAAAACACCCTCAAAATGACTTGTTAATCATTTAAACTCATTCGTTCTGATCTTTCTCCCCTTTTGGCACTAATGACAAAGGGTATATTCCTCAATATGCAAAAAATCATTCCTTAACATCATGTATGCATTCAAATATTATTTAATATGCTTAGGATACTTACATACTTCAAATGAATCAATTGTTCCCCCTTTGACATGTACCAATCTAAATTTGGACGTATCTGATCCTTGGACCTAAAAAAATACTCACAGAGCTTAAAAATATCCCCCTAACATCATGATCCATCTTATTTTATTTATTTTTTGACATACACTAATTTGAACCTAAGCTTTTCTAATCCTTGGACCTATCTACCTATAGAACTTGACAAGCTTTCTTTGCTCATGCATGAAGATTCAATAACTTTTCAAAATATATGACTTGGTTTGATCAAGTCATCATATCAATCTTATTGAATTTATAATTATAATAGACATCTTCACACTTCTATCATGATTGAAGCATCTTCGCATATGCTCCCCCTTACATCATGCATATATTCTTCAAGCCACTCAAGCTAATTGAGTTATCTCCACCTTACTCCATGACATACACAACTTGTAATCTAGAGAACTCTGAGACCTTTTTCATGATATAAAAGATATGAAAACACATTCTCCTCATACTACATATCAACCTTGTCTTTAGTCTTCATTATTTGATCAATCAATTTAGGCAATTGACAAGATATTACCTTTAGGACCAAAAACCCTTAATACACCTTGAGCATATTTGAACAAGATCAACACACCTTTATATGAAAAAGGATATATAGATAACACACCATATTTGATCAGACACTTAGAAACTTCCATTCATCGCCAATAATAATTTAGAAACAACATCTTCATTCTAATGACCTTTCTTGTCTTGCAACATCAATCCAAGTTCAACAAGCATCCACGAAGCTTCCTCTTACTATCAAGTGTCTCCTTGAAACTTAGAGGGAGAAAACCCTTTGACATAGTGAGACTAAAAGTCCTAAAACTTAGGAGACTCCCATATATCCATACTCTCATTATGAATTACAGTCTCGCCTCATCACTTGATTGACTTTGAATAGATCTTTGACTTCATTATTTGCTTCAGTGATCCGTAAACTCTATACTTATTTTAGTGTGCAAATAAGTTTACCTTAGATTCTTGTAGGTAGATAATTAAACATAAAAAATTAATCTATAAACAATCAAATTAAGGAAAATTAATGCAAGAAAATACACACCACACTGCACAAGAGTTGATTATGGAGTTCGACAATGCCTACATCTCTAGGTTCACTTAAAGTATGAACCGATCTATTTACTTAAAAAGTGAGTACATTTACAACCCTCAAAATTTTAAAATGGATAATATAATATTTCACACAAATCAAACAATATAGCTTTAGAAAGTCCTGATAAACCCATGAACAAGCCTTCCACCTTACTGTCATGTGAATGCAATCTTGTAATCCTATGGATTTCCACTAAAAGTATTGAAAATGGAATTATAAAATGGTATTAAAAAATTTCACATGGATTTAAACATACTATTGAAATCTTCTTGGAGTCTAGGAAAAATCTATAGTTTACATCAAGAAGTGAAAATCTCTCCAAGTCCCTCAAAACTTGATATTTTGCAAACTGGTCTATTGTGACCCTTATACATAGTCTGCTAATGATTCAATTTTAGGAATTAAAAATATATAAAATGAAATCATATATAGACACTCCACATATGGTTGGATTCATCTTGGAGTCTAGAACATATCCCTAGTTTACTCTAAAGTTTGATAATGCCTTTGGTTACCTCAAAACCAAGGAAGAGTGAAGACTAGTCCTTAAGCCTGCATTGTCTTCATAGAAATACCTTGCTTCAAAAAACAATTTTTTGCACTTTATATAGTGCTTAGACTCCATGGGAATAGTGGTAAAACCTTATCTATTTTACCCAAAATGGTAAAGTTTAAATTTGCATGGCTATGCATTAGTGATTTATCCATATCAAGTCCCACATTCGCAAGTTTGATAATGCAATAAAGGCTTTAAAATAGCCTTAGCTCCATGTTATGGTTTGTGGCTTTGGCCATGTATCACCTCTTTTTTAACCCAATCAAGCCATTAGTGGAATTTATATGTTGGGAATTTGGTTGTTGTGTCATGACCCATGCTTGGTATGGTGACTTGACATTAACGTGGGTTGTTTAGAATGTTCAGTTGGCTTGTTGACTTTTTTCAGTCGTGGCATATAACCTTCTTGGTGTCATGGCATGGTAAATAATTACATGAAAATAAAAATTGAATATGGAGGAATAAATGTGCTGATAAGACACATGATGGCTTGAGGACCCACCATGTGGACCACTTGTAATTAGACACTTGTCGACATCCAACTGGATGCTCCATAGTTCTATCAGTGGTAGGGCCCCCCTCCAAGACAAAAGTGAACTCCACCAGTTTGGTAGGGTCCCCCTCCAAGACAAAAGTGAACTCCACCAGTTACAGTCCCCGTAGCTAACCTATTTTGTTGAAAACACCTATCAAAGATATAGATGAGAAAATAATACCAATGTTTTTACATTGACTAAATGCCATGTGTCACGTTCTCATTGGTCCTCATTTTTGCCACATCATCACTTTGACCAAGTTTGACCACAACTTTGACTGACCATAACTTACACATATAGACTCCATTTTTTGAATCGTAAAATGTGCCAAAAAGCTTGAAATAATATCTGCATAGTGGAACTATTTTAAAATTATTACATAGTGGTCAATTTCTAAAGTTTGACCAAATTTGACCTCTTATTGAATGGCTTTGACTAGAGGTTTGACTGACTACACAAGAAGCATATGAGATTCATTTTCTTCATTCTATATACTATTGGAAAGCTCTCAATGGGACTTATGCAATGGTGCAAGTTTTGATCTACTTCAAGATATTTTCTAAATTGTCTTTTAGATCAATCCTTTGTACTAAGAGGGTTTTTTGTCCTAAAAAAGCTAGTAGTAGACATGGTACTTTAGATGAGAATATTTACATGGCTTTGGCTCTTCGAAAATGGCTTTGATGATCCCTTGGATGCCATTTAGTTTCAAAGATACTCTGATAGGTATTTTTATTGGTCCACTTAGGTTTCACAACTGCACCTACAATGCTTGGAACAACTAACTGATCACATCTTCCATAATTTCTCTACTACTACTCGACCATCAATAGCCTCTTTATAGAACTAGGATGTGATGACTTCCTCTACTGCATGGCTAAATTGTCCTCTAAAACATATCAAGTATAGAATCCAAATCATAGCATAGAGATAATAACATCAAAATATGATCCATAACTCAAAACTATAAAAATTCTAAAATAAGTTATGAGTTATACTGAATCCTGAAACTACCAATAAAGTCACAATATATCAAAATGTCTACCCACTATCACATCCTGTAAGCGGTGAACTGCCAAACACTAAAACAATCACCAATACAATTACAAGACAAGTTTGTTAATGTAAGTAAAATACAATATTGGTTATGACCATGTTGTAATATATTTCCCTAATGGGTCTTATCAATACATCTAATCACAAATATGCCATAAATAGATGCATTCTAAAAATAATAGTTATTCTAAAACAAGTACTATAGGAAATTTGAATCCTACCCAATAACCTATGTAATTGCTGTCAAATCTCCCAAACTAATCAATGAGTTAAATTCCTTAATAATTCAATAGGAAACTCATAAAGCTAATACTAGAGATTCCAAAAATAGAGTTTTTCATAACATAAGTGTGAGAATAAAAAAACTTCACATGATAAACCTATCTCAAAGTGTTCCCACTATAGTAGCTCCAAAATACATATATCAAAGCATGGGTAAATGTCCTTTGTCAACATACAATAGGAATCCCAATAACGATTTGAACCATTAATCTACTAATCATGATAGCATGAAATTAAAAAATTATTTACTAACCCTTTTAATCAGACTCTCTTATTTAGGATTTTTAATTTCCTTAGTGGATTTATTGATATCTTCATGGGTTGATTGAACAAAAAATTTATTAATTACCTTGTCAATAGGTTTATAAATTATCTTATTCTTACCTTTACCAGGATGGTGGGATGGTTGAAGTTTTCAACACTTCTCAAGCAGATATCCACTCACGTGACAATGAATGTAAACATCCCTCTTCTTAGGTGAGGTTACCCGTTTGCCATTTCTTGCTTTGCCAATATGAGAATGGTCTTTAGCACCTACAAGTTGCTTCAATAAAGCTTATGTTTTCCAAACATATGTGGCACAATGGTTATTCAATTTGCAAAATGCACAAGGAAAAGAATGCAACATCTTTTGAATATCAAAACCAAAATTTGTAAATGGTAGAAGTGGATCAGATCTCTTAGAATTCACATTCTTATTAGTGCTTTTTCTAGTGTAAGAATGAGGAGGTGGAATCTCAATACCTCTTTTCCTTGATTTCTTACATCATTCATAGGGAGGAATTATGATCTATTAGTGGCCTTAGATCTTGGCTATCAGAATCTTGTCCTTTTTAAACAATGGAAGAACTCTCTCCAACATCCACTTTCTCACTAGCATAACCTAATCATGTATGGTGAGATGTATGTTCTCCTTGTATTTGGTTAGCAATACCTTGGCCATTCTTACCAAGGCCTCTTCCATCAAATCCCATTTTTAATAATAGTTTAGATCCAATGCCCTTATTGTGTTTATCAAAACTACCAAAAGTAATATCTAAAACATCTAAAATTGAATGAAAGGAATTCCCAGATGAATAATTGACAATGCACTCATCAGTCATAGTGCTTGCATCTACAGTGGGAGGCAATTGATGAAGATAATGTTTCTCTTCATTATATATATGTGCCAAGAGCTCATCCTTGGCTTGTAGCTCAGATTTTAAATGGGAAATATCCTCATCCAAGGATTATAATTGAGCTCTCAAGAAAGCATTCTCTTCCTAGATCTATCGATTATTTGCTTCAAGCTCTTTAAGCCTCTCTCTTTTCAAGGATTTGCCCATGGCTTCCCATTTCCTATAAACAAACTAATTCCAAAAAATTCACATTAAAAATGGAATATCAAAAAGGCTAAAAATTCTAAAATAATACTAGAAACCAAATTGAAACCAACTGATATCAATCCACCCAATCAAAAGCTAACCCAATGCGGTAACTGCTCTAATACCAAAACTGATCCATAAAATCTATACTAATTTTAGTGTGAAAATAAGTTTACCTTAGATAATTATAGGTAGTTAATTAAAAATCAAAAATTAATTTTTAAACAATCAACTTAAGGAAATACAATGCAATAAAATACACACCACACTACACAAGAGTTGATTATGGAGTTTGGCAATGCCTACATCTTTGGGTTTGCTTAAAGTATGAACTAATCCATTTCCTTTAAAATTGAGTACATGGCCAACCCTCACAATTTTCAAATGGATAATCTAATATTGCACATAACTCAAATAATAGAGCTTCATAAAGTCTTGGTAAACCCACAAATAGACCTTCCACCTTACTATCATGCAAATGCAAACTTGTAATCCTATGGATTTCTACCAAAAGTCTTGAAAATGGAATTATAAAATGGTCTTTAAGAAATAATCATAGAGATTTTAACATAAAATTTAAATTGTCTTAGAGTCTAGTATAAATCCCTAGTTTACAATAAGAAGTGAAAATCTCTCCAAGTCCCTCAAAACTTGAGATTTTGCAAACTAGTCTATTATGGCCCTTATACATAGTCTGCTAATATTTCACTTTGAGGCATTAAAAATAACATAAAATGACCTCATATCTAGACTCTCCACATATGGTTAGAATCATCTTAGAGTCTATAACACATCCCTAGTTTACTCTGAAGTCTGGAAATGCTTCTTGATACCTCAAAACTAAGGAAGAGTGAAGACTAGTCCTTAAGCCTGTATTGTCTGCACGGAAATACCTTGCTTCAAATGAAATTTTAGGCACTTTATATAGTGATTGTAATCCATGGGAATAGTGGTAAATCCTTATCTCTTTTACTCAAAATGACATGGTTCAAATCCCCATGGCTATGCATTAGTGCTTTATCCATATCAAGTCCCCCATTCATGAGTTTGATAATGTAATAAAGGATTTAAAATAGCCTTACCTCCAAATTATAGTTTGTGTCTTTGGCCACATATCACCTCTTGTTTAACCCACTTAAGCCATTTGTGGCATTTCTATGTTGGAAATTTTGTGGTTGTGTCACAACCAATTCTTGGTATGGTGACTTAGCATTAATGTGGGCGGTTTGGAATGTTTGGTTGGCTTGTTGACTTGTCTTGGTCATGGCATAAAGCCTTCTTGGTGTCATGTCATGGTAAATAATTACATGCAAATAAAAATTTAATATAGAGGAATAAATTTTGTGGAAAGCCACATGATGTCTTGAGGACCCACCATGTGGACCACTCACAATTTGACACTTATCAACATCTAACTAGATGTTCCATAGTTATATCAGTGACAGGGTCCCTCTCTGAGACAAAAGTGGACTCCACCAGATACAGTCCTTGTAGTCAACCTATTTTTTTGAATACACTTGTCAAAGATGAAGGTGAGAAAATAAAACCAATATTTTTGCATGAACTAACTGCCACATATCACATTCTTATTGGTCTATGTTTCTACCATGTCATCACTTTGACCAAGTTTGACCACAACTTTGAATAACCATAACTTACACATACAGAATCCATTTTTTAAACCATAAATTATGCCAAAAATATTGAGACAAGATATACACAGTGGAACTCTTTTAAAATTGTTCCACAATGGTCAATTTTTATAGTTTGATTAGTTTTGACCTCTTATTGACTAGCTTTGATTGGAACTTTGATCAACTACACAAGGAGCATATGAGCTTCATTTTTTAAATTTTGCATACCATTAGAAAGCTCTCAATGGACCCTACACATTGGTGTAGGTTTCAGTCTACTTTAGGATCTTTTATGAATTGTCCTCTGGATCATTCAGACTTGTCAACAAATGAAGACAATAGAAACTATTGACTTCATTTCATGTCTATAATGGCAAACAAACCATCTTTGGTCTTAGTTTGATCTCTCCTAAAAGGCTTAGGTTTCCATAACCATTTTTTACCTCTACCTTACACACTAAGAGCTCCATATACCTTATTTTTATTTGATAACTCATTCAAATTATTCTTTCAATACCTAAAAACATGACTAACTTTATGACTTCTGAAACAAACAAGATCATTCATACCTTCTACTTGATGAGTATTATGAATCTCAACAAACATACCATCTTGTCTCTTAAGTTGATTATGCTCAAGCTTGACTATCTTAGGTCTCTATACCTAGGTTAGTCTTTTCCCATGCATTCTAGGGAAGAATCTAGCAATATGTCCCATGTCATGACAACTATAACAAATAATATCTTCCATACCTTTTTCTTGAATATGGTAGTGATCTCTTTTTGATTGATTGCTTATTATTACACAATAATTTTCCCTATGACCAACAAGATGAAAAATAAAATAATGGCCCATAAAATATTTTACATACCTTGAAGCATTTGGATATTTGATTGGTGTCTTTATTTTACCTTTAACCTGATTTGACTTGTTATCTTTCATGGTACCATCCTTTTTGTCTCTTATACTTGAAATTGTAGCCTCTAGCTAAATTCTAAGATATTGGATAGTCTCCTTATCCCTCTTAGCTTCTTTAGCCATGTCATCCTTCAATCTACATGTTTGATCTTTAATAATCTTTATAGAATCAAGATTGGATATTAACTCATCATGCTCACCTTGCCTTGAACTCAACTTGGCATTTGTCTCTTCTAACTGAGTCTTGATATGTATGCATTATTCCTCTTTTGAACATAGATTTATCTTTGTAACCCTTAATTAATCCTCAAGAATATTGATCTTCTCATTATCATCTTTTGATTTTGAGCTCACTTTCAAGGATTCTAGCTCCTTATTGAGATTGATCTATTCTTGATTATTCTCTTCCTCTCTCTTAGACTTGATTAACAAACTTCCCTTAAGAGAACTGAATTGTGCTTTAAGACCTTTGATCATATTCCTCATTTTATAATTCCTTTTCTTTTTCTCCTTCAATTCACCAATGTACCCATGAGCTTAGCTTCTAGATCAACTTCTTCTTCCTCATTGTTATATAACACTTCTTTTGAAATGTCATAACAAGATACTTTATAAAACATGATCTTTTCACCCATATTGTACCTTGGATCACCTTCAAGTGGTTAAAATTACACATAAGGTCTTGATCTGATACTAAATGTTAGAGGTACAATCACTGAGGGGGGTGAATTAGTAATGCAAGATAATATAATTCAATTCCCAAATATTAAAGATTCATCATACATCAACTTGATCAAGCAACATAAACATGAAAGCACAAACATTCAAAGCATACATAAGAGTATACATCACATGAACACATCATATACATGGGAACCCCTCTTGGGGGATAAAATCCACTGAACCCTATAAGATGGACTACAATCCTATAAAAAAATATCTAGCATTTAGACCAACAGAAACTAATCAAGGAACACCCATCCCTTAGTTTAGTGATACACCAATCCCATAAGGAGCTACTACCCCTATCTAGTTGAGCACCCATAACAACTAGACCTTTAGCAAGCTTTACCTTGCAAAGAGGAATCAAAACCTAGGTAAAAAAAAACCCACTCACCTACTTGATTAAATCAGCTTGAATAGATATTATTACTCTTTAACTGATGATGATCACCTTTATTTGCACTCTTCACCTCTAATCTCTCTCAAGCTGCCTCTAGGAATAACTTACTCTAACTACCTCTTCTAGGCTCATTAGATCCAATGAAATTTGTGTCCTTCTACATAAAATTTATTAGAAAAGCATGACTAATCCTCTTCACTCTCTACTAGTCTTAATTTACCTATACCTTCTATTTCAAATGTTCTCTCCTTCGCTTAATTCTACACACACATAACTAACACAATTAGTCTAATTATGCCTTATATTTATACCACTCTCATCCTTTAACCCATATTGGTTGGAAAATATGATTGACATATTTGAACCACCTTTAAAATATTTCCATACACATATTACATGTGAGAACCACACTCTTCATAGGTTGGTCATTACCTCATTAGCCCCAAACCACCATTAGGTCTTGGCAAGACCTAGAAAAATTAGGCCTTCATACTCACACGTTACATATGAGACTACTTGGACCACCTTCATATATTAAAAATTCTTCAAACACATCAATCCTATCTCCAATATCCCCTTTCTCACACCTTCATGGGTCCATGCCAACTATAACACTAACTCAAAACTTTAACATACCAATTAGGTCTCCTCACTCTTTAAGCCTTCAAACATATAAAACACAGTCTCAAACTTATGAATCTATAGCTCAAATATTTCCCATAAAAATTTGATTATATCACATGAGTGAACCCTCCAAGACCTTTGTAACACCTCCATGTGATTTAGACACTTCAACATAATTTCTAAACACTTAAATCAACTCTCACAAGATGACCACTTAGACTGGTCACACATAGTCAAAATATACTTATACTATTTTGACTCTCCATATTTGATCAGGGGAAAAATATGAAAACCAATTCCTTTTCACAATCCCTAGATACTTATATAACATCTCCATACTTATTTTCTTAACTCTACTTAGAACACCTTTAACTTACCTATGTAAGATGGTTACTCAAATTATTAGTGTATTCAATAAACATAGTCAACTTTAGAGCTCAATATATTTGACTTTATGAACATTCAAATCTTATAACTAGATTACATGGATGTGGATTGAAATCCTCTTAAAATTTTATTTTTACATCACCATGAAATTCGTCTTGGATCAAAATATATAGATCAAATACTTAGCACTGGTTTTTCTTTTGTTAAATTCAAATGTCAATAATCACTGTGTAAATGTTAAACATTGATCACTTTGTCATAATATAATTATCCCTATCAGCTAGATAATATATTTTCTATTGATCTCCTCATAAGTAGCATGATACATTACTTTCAATTCTCACCATTGATCTTTAATTTGATATCCCATGATTGTGCCACTTGGCAACTCTGCATGCCTTCTGCACACCTTGTACCGTTTAGTTAATGCATTTTTGCAACTTGGAATTTCTACATGAAATATGAGCATCCTTGACTTATTGACTTAATTCATGCCATTTATCTCTAATTTCATGATCACATTCTCATCACTAAATCTTCATCTGTTAGATTAGACACTCACCATTAGATCTTTGTATGATCATACACTCATCATTAGATCCTTATCAAGTAATATTATATTCTCACCATTAGATCTATAATCTAATTAAATTCTCACCATATATCTCTTCTTTAAAATTTGGCTAAGTATGGGAACTTAGCAAACTTCTACCTAGAAGGCTAACTTTGCACCTTAATAATGTTTACTACGCTCAACCTCATGACCTAAAATTTGAACCATATGATCTCCTCACATAGGGGAATCTATAAATATATAAAAATGATCATAAAACCTTCACATGTGTGAAATATTATGTCATCACATTTCTTACTCAGCTTTATCTATCAAGATGACTACTTGAACTTAGACACTCAATTGACTGCTCTGATGAATTTTGTTCACTTCCATAAGCACTCTAAGAACTCATAAAATATCACAGGGTTTCTGAAATATATCCATACTATCAATATAATCCATCAATTTCCTCACTAAGTTAAACACTCTACAAACCATCAATATGATCACTTTATCATTATTTGCACTAGTACCACAAGCTCTCTTTGACATCAATTACAACCAAACATCAATGACCATGCTTAAAAAAATGTTGTTAGATGGTATAATAATGTAAGGGGAATGCTTATAATTTATGAGAAACCTCCTTTTTTGATATAATTATAATGTTTTAGATTATGGTAAAAGTAGGTTTTGAAGGGGTCCCGAAACCCTAGTACAAGGAAAAAAGATAGAGCATCCATAAACACAGACAAAGTCTAAAAACTACTACAAGGAAGTAGCAAAAAATAGGTTTTTAATGGACCTGAAACCACCGAAAAGACTACCGGTCACAACCCAAATAAACAGCGATCTGGCAGCACCTAAGACAAAGGAAGACAACAAGAAAACAAAGAACTGGACCAGATTCTTAACCAACAAGAGGAACCAGATTAATCATCCAGTTCTAATATCATTTTCATGGGTATAAGTATAATGTTATAAGTATTTTAGTTTGCTAATTAATAATATATTATTTTAATGGGTTGATAATTATTCATGGGTATTCCTTTATGAGAGGTAGGTAATTAGGTGGTTGAGTTCAATGTAGAAAATATTATTTAAGCTTATGTAAAAAATGATGAAATAATTGAGCATAATAATATAATTTAATTTTATTAGGGGTTAATATAATGGATCTTGTATGGACATTGGTAATGCATACCAACAAATTCAAAACCATCATCTACATTAAGTGGAGGTTTCATCATCTTCCCAAAAATGGGTAAATTAAACTCTAGGAGATGATTGAAACCATATCCATATGACATTTCATATATTTTAGAGGTTTGATGATGTTACCTATACTATTTATAATTATAATTTATGGGTATATTCTTTTCAACATGACAAGTCACACAAACATGCACATAATCACACAAATGTGCCTAATCCTTAATCCATATTTTTGGTTGATGAAAAGATTGCTTGTAGACATGGATGCTCTTTTCTCATCTTTGGAGGTCAAAACCCTGCCAAAAAGCAAGAATATTTCCCATTGTTGGGTAATAATGCATGGTTTTATCCTCCAAGGCCTTTTTTCATTAGAGGAAAGGAATATTTCTCATGCTAGTTGATATCAAAGAGAATTTACAAATTTTATAAACTTTTGGAAAGGTGATGACATGGAGTAATTTCCATTTTATTGGCCTCTCTCATCTTAAATTATCAACTATTGTATTATCTCTTGAGATGGAAAAGGTGATGGAGGTGGCTATAAGGTTTATTTGTTTGTTTATGAGGTTAGTGGGCTAAATATGTTGACTAAGATGAGAATAATTTAGGGACAAGGGAACACATCTTCTTGCACAATATCATGGGTAGTTGTTGGGTCTTTTATTGTTGGAATACAACCTATCATAGTCTAATGTTGGTAAAATTATTCTCTAAATCTTGGAAGTAATGTATCATTATGGATATTTAGGTGTCAGTATTATATTATAGGTGTAAAATATGTGAGGATAAATATGTTTGTCTAGTATTTTATTTTTCTTGTCTATGGATAGTATTTTTGTTTAGGATGTTTGGTTTGCAACTTGGATTAGCTAACTAATTTTTTTATAGGATCAATCCATGGTATTTATGTTGAATATAAATTTAATAATTTTTTTTATGATAATATGAATGGGGAAGGACACATATAACCCTTATTTTATTGATTAAAAAAATTAACACAATATTTTAATGAATGGGTTATTTTTACAACATTAATTTTGATTACACATACTTTTTATATATCTTGAATTTAAAGTGAAGATTTAGGATTACAACAAGAGTTTGGAACTTTTTTTTATTGTGGGAGTTTGAGACCAAAAATTGTATTGTTTTCTAGCCAATGATATATAATTTCATAGGGATTCAAGGTTATAACAATAGATTCTAACTCTTCATGATTTATATGTAATTACAAAATAAAGGATTATTTCACAAAACTATAATTATGAAAGATAATATAAAAGAATTCAAAAATTATTTACATATATATATATATATATATATATATATATATATATATATATATATATATATATATGATTTAAAAATTTGTCAATAGGTGTAGTTTTTCAATTCATTCCATTTTATTTTTGACTTCTTAAGTTCACATTAAAAGTTATCCATGCCCATTCACCCCAAAAAATTGAAAATTTGGAATTTTAAAAGATAATGTGTCTCATAATATTATGTTTTTATCCATTGGTTGTTCCTACAAGGAGTTTAACTCATATACTATGGTTGAGATTTGATGTCATAATAGAAATTGAATGGTAACACAATGGTGATAGTCGAGTGGAGGTAGTGTGATCATTTTTAGAGCATAGAAGTGTGTAGTGAGAGATGATGGGGTGGAGTTATGACATAAATGTATGAAACAAAATAATAATAATTATTAGATGATTATTAAACAATAAAAATTTTATAGACCTTAGTTATAAATCCATCATGTCCCATGTGGGTGTGGTCATCTAGCTAGTTTGACAAACCACATCAAGCATTATGACTTGTGCTTTGGGAGGTCATGGGTTAAATCCACTCACATGTCCCTTTTATAAATTATGAATTATATGTAAATTTTAAACATGAGGTAGTAAAAAAATTTCAAAATAATCTATCATTCCACAAAATGAAATAGGTCCAAAATTCACATGTAAGCACCTAGTCAACATCAAATAAACAAACCTAGTCATAACTCAAATAATGCATTAGGAGTGGCATACGATGCAAAAAAATTATGATAAGAAAGATATATTTTTTTTCCTTTTTCTATCCTTGGGTCACTTGTTATATTTGAATGTGAACTTCCATGAGACATTACTTTGGCATAAAAAGCACTAAAAACTTACAAAAGGAGACATATAACATGAAAAAAAGATAGAGTAGTTTTTATTGTGTTTTAATTGATTAAAATAGGCTACTAATTTACACAATTTATAAATAAAATAGGAAAATATGAAAATTCAAATAAGTGTGATTAATATGGAAGGACAACAAGGTAGTGGAAGATGTTCCAAGTGAATGGATAATATAGAAGAGAACCTAGTGAAACTAACAAAGAACGTGGATCCTTGCACCTAAATATGTCATGTAATTTAATTGATGATGAAAATTTTATAATTATTCATTAATTATTCATCCATAAACATTATGGTGTGTTTTTTTGGGTTTTCCATCAACATTATTGAAGATGTTCTTGATTTACCCAGGAACCTAGAGAGATACCTACCATGTTTCACATCAAGTGTGGGGTGTACCACTAAGGAACATGTGACCTCATATAGAAATGATCTCAAGATTATGATTGTAAAATATGAGGATGTTTATTATATTATATTCCCATTTAGTTTAATGTATGTGGCCTATGATTGGCTCCTAAACTTGCTTGAAATATCCATTGCTAGTTGGGACCAATTTAGTAATATGTTCCTAGCCTAGTTTGATAAAGTCATTGACCCAAGTGTCTTATATAAATAGTTTTATTATATCAAGAGAGATAAAAATGAACCTACTATTGATTTAATGATATGTTTCATAAGTTGTGTAGTAAGTCACTGTGTTATACATGTCAAATTATGAAACTAGTCTTGAGATGTATAATAATGCGCTAAACCCTTAGACTACCATGTTATTATTCAAAGACCCATTGGTGGTAGAATTAATCCTATCATATGTCAAGGCCATCAAAGTGGATATAAAACTCAACCCTCAAGGCTTGATAGAACCTAATATCTTGAATGTATTATGAAACCTACTTGCCTTGAATCCTATCTTTAGTACCAACCAAAATGTGCCTCTGTTACAACCTATGTCCATGAAAAACTAGATTCCCTTGAAGCATTATACTCATAGAAAACACTTGGTTTTATTATCCCTATCAATAAATAAGTATTTCCTCAAGCTCACATTCAAAAATTGGTACTCGTCATGAACAATGTCTAAATCATACCCTAGGAATCCACCAAAAATGAATTAGATGCTATACATCATATGGTACATAAGTTTTGCAATGACTTATTAGGCCTCTAAATACAAGTTATAAGTACTATTAGTGATGATTCAAATATAAAATTTACCTACTAGAGATAAATCATCCTTACCACCACTCTAATAACCAACCCAATCCCTCTCCTAATAAATTACCTGAGATCAACATTTGTGAGTTAGCCTTGCCAAATTGATGTCATATGTACAACATAAACCAACATGGGGACATAAACTATATAAAATTTTGAAGTATAATAAAAATATTACAAAGATAAATGGAAGAGTATGAGGTGGTCCTAAAATACCCTAATGCTATTAATCAAGCTAAAGCCCCAAACTACTCAAGAACCCCAAACACTACTATAATATATAGACCTTAGATTTATCTATCTAAGAGGATAATGAAATATAATAAGCTACCAATTAGGTGCATGATTTATAATAGTTATAAATAATAAACTATGATCTTATTAATCATATCCATCAATAGCCACTTACCACATCCACTCCTAATAATGGTGCAATCCTACCAATCCCAGGGTAAGAAATGGTCCTCCATTTCCAAAATCTAATAGCTTCAAGATCCTTGGAGAGACCCAATGAACTTATATCAATATTAGATACAAAATAATGGAGGACACAAAGAATATAAAATAAAAAATTACATTACATGAGCTAGCTTAGATCACTGAGTAAAGACACCTCCTTATAAATTCCTTGACAAAATACAAACTCAACCCAAACCTAATCCTACACACATTAACATGCTCATACATAAGAAAAAATTTGAGTTTCCACCTTTTCCCCTTTCTATTTTGTTATTTAAAAGGAACTTACACAATTGTCTAGTTGATTTGGGTGCTTAACAAAATTTCATGCACATGGGAAGATGTCAAAAAATAGGGTTAAACTCTATTAAGTCAAACAATATAATGATTTAACTAGATAAGTCTAAATTTAATGTTATGGGTGAGATCTTAAATGCACATATGTAACTAGAATATGAACCAAGGGTGAAATAATTTATAGACATTTAAGTGGTGGAGATACCAAAGGCCTACAAGATAATACTTAGTAGGGAATGATACAAAAAACTTAATGGGTACATGGATATAGACTTATCTCATATGTGGTTACCTTGGAGAGGCATATCCAATTAAATTTGTGCTAACAAAGAACCTAGGATGCAATATATTATGATCATAAAATATAATGCAATTAATGAAAGGATAAACCTAGTATCCTCTGACATAGGCATTTTCACTTGGTCCATGAATAGTGCTAAGAAAAAAATTATGATGAAACTTAGCTGCCAAGTCTATGGTCTTTATACTTCAATGGGGCCTATTACAAGAAAGGTTATAGAGCAAGAGTTATACTTATTGATCCACAAGGAAAGTGATACCTATATGCCTATAAGTTATAGCTCCCATATACTAACAACCTTGTGTAATACAAAGGCTTAATCCTATTGCTATAATTTTCTTTGAAACATAAAGTCAAAAAATTAAAACTATTTGGGGATTTTGAACTAAAAATCAACTAGGTTAGGAGTAAGTTTCAATGAAAGTTATATTATTTGAGTAAATACAAGCATTAAGCATGGGATTTTATATAAATTTTTAATGAATTTAATGTCATACCCATTCCCAGAGAGAATAACTAAGTCATTGATTAATTATCAACCTTTGCTATAAATATAACACTTATAAATGATTTAGGTATGCATAATTTATTAGTAGAGTTTGTCCCATGTCCATCAATCCCTAATAATGTGAAATATTCTAGGTCTTAAGGATGATCTCCATATTTTATATTTCATTAATAACTTGGGAGTATTCGAGAACTAGGTTATAGATGAGGTGGAAATAAGTGATCCCAAATATGATGACTATGACCAAGATGGCATTATGAACCTAATACAAAAGTGATTCCTAAAGGGAATGATCTCCCTTAAGAGGGTATTTGACCTTGATAGGTCTACACACAAACTTAATAAATGAATACACCTAGATTAGAGGTCTATAATCATTAATATAGGGTCCTTAGAGTAGCCTCAAAATGTTAATGATGGCCTAGATTGCACTCCTACTAATATGTAACAACTCAAGAGGTTACTGATATAGTACCAAGATGCTATTTATTAGGCCTATGTAGACCTTATGATCTTTGACCTGAGTATAATCATACATACTATCCAAGTTAAACTAAACCAAAAACCTTTTAGATAGAGGCAATGACCCATGAAACCCATTATATAACCCATTATTCATAAGGAGGTTCATAAGCTATTCTTAGCTAGGATCATCTTCCCAATCCATCACTCTATGTGGGTATCCAACTTGGTTCCCATTCATAATAAGAGTGGGGAGATTAGATTATGTATCAATTTATAGGAATTTAATAGGGACCTCTAATAAGGAAAAATAGCCTCTACCCTCCTTGGAGAGGTGATATAAATGGTGAATGGATTCTAGATGATGTATTTTTTGGATGGAATCTGAGGATACAATTAAATTATGGTTAAATTAGAGGGCAAAATAAAGACTACATTCATAACTAAGTGGGGAACCTTCACTTACAAGTGAATTCTATTTAGACTTATCAATATGGGATACACTTCAAAGAGTTATGGACTTATATTTTGAGGGTCTTATTGGTAAATTCATAGTTATTTATATGGATGACTTGACTATTTTCTCAAAGTGTAGTTTTGATCATATTTATCACTTATAAAAGATATTGAAAATGTGCCAAAGGCATGGTATCTATCTCAACCCAAAGAAGAGCATATTTGACATAATGAAAGGTAATATCCTTGGCAATGTTATCACTAAGGAAGGTATTTATATTAATCCTCAATGTGCTAACGTAATTTCTAAGATACCCCTTCTTAATAATAAAAAAACTAAAATCTTTCTTTGGTAATATTAACTTTGTACACAAGTTCATATCTAGTTTTGATAAGATTTTTAAGACACTAAAAACAATGTTAAAATAGAAGAAAAATGTGGAATGGACCCCCATAAATCATAAATATTTCTAAGACATTAAAAATTACATCATGCATGCCTAGGTCTTGATCAACCCATATTACATGAGATACTTATACCTCTACTCTTTTGCTTCAAATCACATCATAACTAAGATACTCAAATTTAGATGGGGATGAGCATCTGATAGCCTTTATGTTAACAAACTTGAAGGATGTTGAACTAAATTACTCCACCTTAGACATGAAGGACTATGCCATTATTAAAGCTATGAACAAACTTAGGCACTACATTCTTAGAAATATTATCCCAGATCTATCCATAAAACTCATGTTGGGACAAAATGAGTTGGGTGAATACATAGGTTGATTGATGTTGAAGTTGTAATATTATTATATAGATATTAAACTTGTCAAGCTAGTCTAGGTCAAGGTATCACTAAAATTATTATAGATATTGACCCAAAGATCACTATGGTGGAATTGGACCAATTAGAAATGGTCCATTAGGGATGGTATGACCCAATTTTGACCCAATTTTACTCTATCTCCTTTATGAGAATCCTCCTCGAGGATTAAAATGCACACAAAAAATAGCTCTCAAGCTTAAGATATCTGACTACATGTTAAATAAAGGAGTGCTTTACTAAAATAACTATGATAGTATACATCTTAGATGCCTATCAAAAGAGGAGGATAAAGAAGTCATGAACAACTACCATAAGAAATTGGGTAATGGTCATCCTTTAGGAACTACAACTGACCATAAAATTTTTCAAGCATGATATTATTGGCCTACCATATTCAAGGATGCCCATGCTCATGTTCACACTTTCCATGAATGTTAGACATTCTCCAAGAGGGAAGTTCATGCATCGATGCCCTTCCATATTGTGGTAGAATATCACCCTTTTTCTCAATGGGGACTTGACTTCATAGGATTCATTAGCAAGCCATCATTTCATACTCACAATAAATAATTATTTCCCAAGATGGAAATATGCAGTAGAAACCAAAAATAACATAGCTAAGGAGGTCATCAAATTACTGTTAGGACTTGTTCCAAAGTCTTAACGTTAGGTTAGTTTTTTGGTAGAAAATAATTACTATTGTAAATGGGGCATGCATATTTTATAAAGACACGCCCATAAAATAAATAAACTTAGTTTAATTATTAGGTAGTTTTTATGTTTTATGTTTATTAATTAGATTTATTTTACGGGTTGTTTTCTCGTATTTAGTTGGTTATTGGATTAGTTGTTTTTACCGGTCATCGGTAAAAACTATATAAATCCATATTTGCTTTGTGAAAGGGTTAATGGAGTAAAGGCACCCTTATGTACTTGTTTTTTTGAAATTAATAAAATACTTGTGCACTCGCACTAAGCGGGGACAAGGTTCAACCTATTTTGATCCTGGAGTTATCAGTGGTATCAGAGCATGGTTGGGAGCACGGTGAATTCGAAGGAGGAAGGTGTGATTTCTTTTGGCATGAAAATAAGGTATGCCATATAGTTTGGTTTAAATATTTTGAAAAATTATTAAATCATTTTAATTTTTCAAAAATTATTTATATTTAAACTTGTATTTTCCATATACCACTGTCTGTTTTATTTGGATCATTCATACTCCATTTTTCCTTTGTCAAGCCTCCTCATTTGGCATAAAAATGAATTTTAGCATTTAAATGTTATTAATTCATTATTTTTGAGCCAAAATCAGATTTGTATGGCCTTTTATCTGAGAAAACATCTAAAACTTTTCATTAATGGCTGTCATTATGAGTATAACATTCATTTTTGTGGAAAACCTCTGAAAAACATCAGCAAATAGCATTTAAAACCTCTGTTGTTGCATTTTTAATTGAAAATCTAGAAAAACCAGACTTGTACAGCTTGTTGTATGGCCTTTCCAATGCCCAGGCTTGTTTTTTGATTCATTCACTACAAAATATACCTTAAAAATTTGCAAAAACACTGTCAAAATCAATTTTTAGCAGCATGTACGGATTTGTACGGCCTAGGTGAGAGAGAACAGGTGAAGAAAAAGTTTCCAGTAGCAGCCATGGCATCTCAGGCAAGCATGGCACTGGAATAAAGTTTAGAATTTTTTTTTGTTGTTCTAAAGTTTTATTTTTCAAAAATTTGCTATGGAGGCCCACCCGGGAGAAAGCTTGAAGTGAAGGCTGTCAAATAAAAAAAAGAAAGGGAAAAAGAATTTATTTATTTACATCCTCATGTAATTTTTTTTCCCCCTCATACACATAAATCTGGTATAAATTTAAATTTTTGAGTATAACATTTTGTAAATGCTCTTAGAGCAATTGGTTAAGCCTATTTTGCTAAAAGCTTGCAAGGGAGGAGGTCAAGGGTTCAAATCCCTTTTTGGAGAAAGTTGTTTTTGCTCTGGAATATACTTTTTTGAAAAAGGAATATTTTCTTTTTTAAATTCAGAATATTGTAAAACACATACTTATTGTATTGTGTTATTTATTTTCAAAAAAGGGGCGAAATTCAATCTTTTTTCTTTCGCATTGTTGTGGTGAGATAAGGGTGTAATTGGTGAAATAAGGTTATAATTTGGAAAAATAAGGGTGTAATCATTATTTTTGGTGTGGTTAAGTGCAAAACCCATCAAAAATACTTATTTTTTTCTATTTTACGCTCTACGTGGAGGTTAAGTGCAAAACCCCATAGAAGCAGTGTCTTGTGCAGTGAGTGTGATATTTGTCTCATTTCTTTCACATTTTGTCGCACGTTTCTCTACTACACTTGCTTTCATTTCAAAATGCCAAAAATTCAAAATTTGCTTTCAGATGGTGATAGATTAACAATTTCTAATTATTCAGATTGGAAACGATTGATGGAGGCTTCACTAGTGTTTAATGAGTTATGGGATATTGTTAAGAATGAAAATCCCACATTGCCAACAGAGCAGCGTAAATTAGATATTTTCAATTTGTGTGATTCTAAGGCCTTAGCTCTTATTAAATGTTGTTGTACTCGTGATACATATGTTCATATTGAAAATTCTCCTCATAGTTACACTGCATGGAAAACATTGTTTGATTTGTATGATAAGAAACCTAAGCATAAGAAGATAGATATTCATATGCAGTTGTTTATTTTGTCATCATATGAAGATGGGGATATGGGACAATATATGTCTAAGTTGAAAAATATCACTACTGAGTACACTAAGGCTGGTTTTGGAAAACTAGATGATGACCTCATAGTTACTGCTACTTTGAAAGGACTACCAGGGTCCTATAGGAATTTTGTTGAAATGTTGCATGTCTCTGACAAGATCACAGGCATCACCTTTGATAAGTTGGCTGAGTTGCTCATCCAACATGACCTCTCTCTACCCAAGAAATCCAAGAAAACTGAAGAAGCCCATGTTTTAGAGTCAAAGCCTAGTTCATCTTCATCTGGGCATCAAAACAATAGAGGAAACAGTTATAGAGGGGGTCAAGGTTACAGAGGAGGCAGATATCAAAATAGAGGTAGGGGTCATTCAAATAATCAACAATCTAATCAATCACATTCACATGAAACAAGTGATTGAGGACATGGTCACAATTCTTATAGGGGCAGAGGTCGAGGTAGATCTGACATTCAATGTCATAGATGTGGAAAATTTTGTCACATTGCCTCACAATGTAGAATTCCTTTTGATAAAATTCAGAGGCCACAAAAAGTGACTAAGACAAACTCTGCTCAGTATGTCGATCATGACTATGATGAATAAGTAATGTTGCCCATGAATTTGCATTTACTTCTTTAGGGCACATTGATTATGTTGAATATGAGGCTAGAGATGAGCTCACAGATGTATGGGTTTTAGACATAGGAGCAACCAAACACATGACATTTAGGAGAGATTTCTTTTGGTCTTATAAGGAAGCTTCTCTCTCTCTAGTTGCCTTAGTAGATAAGTCTATGCATACACCACTAGGACTTGGTTCTATTCGAATTCTTCTTCCTAATGGGTCTATAAAATACTTGGAGGATGTTTGGTATGTTCCCACATTGAAGAAACACTTAATTTCTTTGGTAACTATTCGAAAGAAAGGTTATCAAATTGTGCTTGAAAATGGGCTCATTTACATCAATTCAGTGAAGGATAATTATAAAACCATGTATACAGGATATGAAGATGGAAACTTGGTTAGATTGCATTGTAAGGTGCTTCCTCCCAATATAGAACTTGCAGCAGTTGTTGATACAGGTACAGGTACTATGTCTACACATCAGTTATGGCATCTCTGCTATGGACATTTGAATATCCACTCTTTAGTGGATTTGTAGAGATATGGTATGGTGAATGGGTTGCCCACTTTTCACAAAGATAGTATTCTTTGTGAGTCATGTGTTTTGGGCAAACAAAATCAGGAAAAATTTCCTAAACAGTCATCTTAGAGAGCTAAAAGATGTTTACAGTTAGTTCATAGTGATGTATGTGACATGAAAAAGTCATCCATTGGTGGGTGTAGATACTTTGTCTTGTTTATTGATGACTTTTCTAGGATGACTTGGGTATTCTTTATGAAAAACAAATCTGAAGTTTTCGCTAAGTTTGTTGATTGGTTACACTTAGTCGAAAAAGAAACAGGTTCACATTTGGCCACTCTTCGTTCAGATAATGGAGGTGAGTATACCTCTAATGAATTTTTAGACTATTGTCGAGAACATGGAATTCATCGACAATATAGTAATGCTTATACTCCACAACAAAATGGAGTATTTGAATGAATGAATAGAAATTTAGAGGGCACAACACGTGCCATGTTGCACTATAAACAACTTGATGATAAGTTTTGGGCCAAAGCCATTGGTACTGTAGTGTATTTGAGAAACAGGTCCCCCACAGTTGCACTTTTGGGAAAAACTCCATATGAGGCATGGTATGGGTTTAAACCCAAAGTTAAACACTTGAAAGTATTTGGATGTCTTTGTTTTGCTTTGGTTCCTCTTAAACATAGAACTAAGTTGGAACCACGAAGTCAAAAATGCATCTTTCTTGGTTATTCTAAAGATAAAAAGGGGTTTCATTTGCTCGCACAAGATTTAGGCAAATTCATAGTGAGTCGAGATGTAATATTTGATGAATTTGGGACTATGAACACTGCAGAGATTGGTTCTCAACTTGATAGATTAGAGAGGAAAAATGCAAAAAAAGATAAGAGTTTGAACAATGGGGATAACTCTTCGAAGTTATGGTATGAGACTCAAATTCCTTCACTTTCCTCTCCTTCATCTACAAGTTCACAAGTTGATGACTTAGAAATTATTGAAAATTCTCTAAGTCCCCCATCGAATGACACACCTAATGAGAGTTCTGGAGTCCCTGATTTGAATAATTTGTCTAAATATCCAAAATGGGCTCAAAGTACTTTTTCTGACTTGATAGCAGATGACGTTGGTTTAACAGGGCCCAGGAATTCTCAAAAATAGGTGAACTATGCTATGGTTGTTACTACTTCTTCCACTGAGCCATCCACTTTTGAGGAGGCATCTACTAAACATGTTTGGCAACAGGCAATGAAATGTGAGTATGATTCCATACTTAACAATAATACATGGGTTTTAGTTGATCCTCTTCCACATGTTAAACCCATCAGAGGTAAATGGGTTTATAGGACTAAGTATAAATTAGATGGTTCCATTGATAAACATAAGGCATGACTTGTTGCCAAAGGATATGCGCAACAAGAAGGTATTGATTATGAGGAAACATTTGCACCAACTGCCAAATGGCACACTATTCGTATGGTACTTGCCTTAGCAGCACAAAATGGTTGGAAAGTACATCAGTTGGATGTTAAAAGTACTTTTTTAAATGGTGATTTACAGGAAGAAGTCTATATGAAACAACCTCAGGGTTTTAAATAGGTGGGTGCTGAACACAAAGTGTGTAAATTGACACAAGCTTTGTATGGGCTCAAACAAGCACGCAGGGCTTGGTATGAGAAAATGGATTCATACTTGAAATCCATTGGTTTTCATCGCAGTGAATCGATGATACTCTCTATTTTCGAGTGTAGGGTAAGAAAATGGTGATATTAGTATGTTGATGACTTGTTTATTGTAGGTAATGATGAAAATCATAACAAGTCTGTGAAGAAGGAATTAAAAGATGGGTTTGAGATGACAAATCTTGGACTTCTTCACTACTATCTAGGCATAGAGGTAACTCAGAAAGAGCATAGTATTTTCATTTCACAAACTAAGTATATTTCTAAGTTATTAGAGAGGTTTGGCATGAGTGATTACAAACCTGCCCTCACTCCCATGGAAAGTAACTTGAAATTGTCTAAGGATGATAGCAGTACCTTTTTTGATGGCACAACATATAGACAATTGGTGGGAGGTTTGATGTATTTGATGACTACCAGGCTCAATATTTCATTTTTAGTTGGAATTTTATCTAGGTTTATACATGAGCCTAGAGAAATTCATTGGCATGCAGCAAAATGAGTACTTCGTTACCTTCAGGGAATGAAAACATATGGCCTTGAATACCACCACAACAAGAACTTCAAACTTGTTGGATATTGTGATGCAGATTTTGGCGGATGTGTGGATGACAGAGTGTCAACCATAGGATACACTATGCATATGGGTTCAACTGCCATTGCTTGGTGTTGTAAGAAGCAGGATACAGTGGCAAATTCATCAGCAGAATCAAAGTATATTGCAGCATGGGATGCTTCTAGAGAAATTGTTTACCTTCGTCGTATTCTTGAAGATCTTTAGGTTTCTTAGTTTGCTCCTACATAGTTATACATTGATAATCAAAGTGCAATCAAGATGTTCAAGAATCTAGTGTTTCATGCCAAAACAAAACATATGGATGTCAAATATCATTATCTACGAATGCTGGTGGCAAAGAAAACTCTTGATCCAATATATTACCCAACTGTCGATCAGGTAGCTGATATCTTCACAAAACCCCTTGACAGAATCAAATTTGAAAAATTCAGAAAAATGCTTGGTATGTGTCTAAAGACCTGACTTTGGATCATAGGGGGGTTTGTTAGGACTTGTTCCAAAGTCTTAACATTAGGTTAGTTTTTTGGTAGAAAATAATTACTATTGTAAATGGGGCATGCATCTTTTATAAAGACACCCCCATAAAATAAATAAACTTAGTTTAATTATTAGGTAGTTTTTATGTTTTATGTTTATTAATTAGATTTATTTTACGGGTTGTTTTCCCGTATTTAGTTGGTTATTGGATTAGTTGTTTTTACCGGTCATTGGTAAAAACTATATAAATCCATATTTGCTTTGTGAAAGGGTTAACGGAGTAAAGGCACCCTTATGTACTTGTTTTTTTGAAATTAATAAAATACTTGTGCACTCGCACTAAGCGGGGACAAGGTTCAACCTATTTTGATCCTGGAGTTATCAATTACTTGAGGGGATTAAAATTACATAATTTATCACCCCATATTCTTTAGTCTATGATAATGATCCCACATTTTAGTAAGTTAAGTTCACTAAATGGGATTATGAGAATGATGTAACTTTGAGGTTCTCCTCAAACTACTACCTATAAAGAAATGGTTTGGCTAAGTTGACTAACAAGAACCTAATCGATGTGATAAAAAAATATACATAAAAGAGACCCAAAGATTGGCATTTGCTATTGAAGTGTGATCTTTGGGCTAACCACACCAGGTATAAGCAAGTTATCAAGAGTTTGCCTTTCCTACTATTATATGGTTTAGATCCCATCTACTTAATAAACCTTAAACTACTTATGTACATGTTTATGAAAGAATAAATAGAGGATAGGGGGAAGGTAGACTTAAGACTATTGGCTATCATTCATATGGAAGCTGCATGGGATGAATATCTATAAAACTTGACTATACATCAAGATACTATTAATATATGGTTTGATAAGAAATCAAAGGTGAAGTCCTTATGGTTATCATACCCAATATTACTATGGGATAAAGGTCATGATAATAAAGGGTAAAATTCAAAACTTAACCCACTCTAGGTTGGTCCTTACCATATTTATGAGTTACTTGGGAATTGTGCTTTTAGACTAAAGGATATCCAAGGAAAAATTCTCTCACTACCTATGAATGGATACTTATTTAATCATTTCTTCTTACCTACCCTATCTAATGCAATATTAGAATAAGCCTCTAAGAAAAAGGATATTAATGTAAATATTATAATAGTTTTTCTTATTTGCTTTTATTGTGTGTTTTTTCTTTCCTTTACTTTGGTTGTTTTCCTTTTCCCTTTTTGTGTTTTCCATTTTTTGTTGTTGACATTGAAATAAACTCTTGATCCCAAAAGTAAATCCTTTTCCCAAAATGGAATCCCCTTTTAATGCAAGTTATATTATATGAGTAAATACAAGCATTGAGTAGGGGATTTGATATAAATGTTTAATGATTTTAATGTCATACCCATTCCCAGAGAAAATAACTAGGTCATTGATTAATTAACAACCTTTGATACAAATTTGACACCTATAAATGATTCAAGTATGCATAATTTATTAGGAGAGCTTATCCCATGTCTCTCAATCCCTAGTAATGTGAAATATTCTAGGTTTTTGAGGATTACCACCACATTATATATTTCAATAATAGCTTGGGAGTATTTGAGACCTAGGTTGTAGATGAGGTGGAAATAAGTGATCTTGAAGATGAGGACTATGACCAAGATGACATTATGAACCTAATATAAAAGTGAGTCCTAAAGGGAATGAACTCCCTCAAGAGGGTATTTGACCTTGATAGGTCTACACATAAACTTAATAAACCAATACACCTAGATTAGAGGTCTAAAATCATTAATCTAGGGTCCTTAGAACAACCTCAAAATGTTAATGAAGACCTAGATTGCACTACTACTGAGATTGAATAACTCAAGAGGTTACTGATATAGTACCATGATGTTATTTCTTGGGCCTATATAGACCTTATGCTCTTTGACCTGAGTATAATCATACATACTATCCAAGTTAAACCAAACCAAGAACCTTTCAGATAGAGGCAACGAACCATGAAACCCATTATATAACCCCTTATTCATAATGAGGTTCATAAGCTCTTCTTAGTTGGGATCATCTTCCCAATCTATCACTCTATGTGGGTATCAAACTTGGTGCCAATTTAGAAGAAGAGTGGGGAGATTAGATTATGTATCAATTTGTAGGAATTTAATAAGGACCTCTAATAAGGAAAAATATCCTTTTCCCTCCTTGGAAAGGTGATATAAATGGTGAGTGGATTATAGATGATGTCTTTTTTAGATGGATTCTGAGGATACAATTAGATTCTATTTAAATCAAAGGGCAAAACAAAGACTACATTCATAACTAAGTGGGGAATCTTCACTTTCAAGTGAATGCCATTCAGAAATATCAATATGGGATACACTTTTAAAAGAGTTCTGGACTTGTATTTTGAGGGTCTTATTGGTAAATTCATAGTTATTTATATAGATGACTTGACTATTTTCTTAAAATGTAGATTTTATCATATTTATCACTTATAAAATATATTCAAAAGGTGATAAAGGTATGGTATCTATCTCAACCCAAAGAAGAGCATATTTGGCATAATGAAAGGTCATATCCTTGGCCATGTTATCACCAAGGAAGGTATTTATATTAATCCTCAATGTGATAATGTAATTTTTGAGATACCCCTTCTTAACAATAAAAATCTATTTTTTTTTTTTTGGTAATATTAACTTTGTACACAAGTTCATATCTGGTTTTGATAAGATTTTTAAGACACTAAACATGATGTTGAAACATGAAGAAAATGTGAAATGGACCCCCACAAATCATAAATATTTCCATGACATTAAAAATGGCATCATGCATGCCTAGGTCTTGATCAACCCATATTACATGAAATACATATACCTCTACTCTTTTGATTCAAAGCACACCATAACTAAGATACTCAAAATTTATATAGGGATGAGCATTTGATAGCCTTTATGAGATTAAAATTGAAGGATGCTAAGTTGAATTACTCCACCTTGGACATGCAGGCCTATGCCCTTGTTAAAGATGTGAACAAATTTAGGCACTACATTATTAGAAATATTATCCTAGATCTATCCATAAAACTCATGTTGGGACAAAATGAGTTGGGTGAATACATAGGTCAATGGATTTTGAAGCTATAAGAATATTACATAGAGATTGAACTTGTCAAGCTATTTTAGGCCAAGGTATCACTCAAATTATTATAGATATTTACCCAAGGATCACTATGGTGGAATTGGACGAATTAGAAATGGTCCATTAGGGATAGTATGACCCAATTTTACTCTATCTCCTTTATGAGAATCTTCCCATAGGATTGAACCACACACAAAAAATAGATCTCAAGATTAAGATGTCTAACTACATATTAAATAAAGGAGTGCTTTACTAAAATAACTATGATAGTATACATCTCAGGTGCCTATCAAAAGATGAGGATAAAGAAGTCATGAACAACTACCATAATAAATTAGGTAATGGTCATCCTTTAGTAACTATAATTGTTAACAAAAATTTTCAAGCATGATATTATTTGCCTAACATCTTCAAGGATACCCATGCTCATGTTCACACTTTCCATGAATGTTAGACATTCTCCAAGATGGAAGTTCATGCATCGATGCCCCTCCATATTGTGGTAAAATATCACCCTTTTTCTCAATGGGGACTTGAATTCATGGGATTCATCAGCAAGCCATAATTTCATACTCACAATAAATAATTATTTCCCAAGATGGACATATGCATTGGAAACCAAGAATAACATATCTAAGGAGGTCATCAAATTCCTTGAGGGGAATGCAATTACATAATTTGGTACCCCATATTCATTAGTCTATGATAATGGTCCCACATTTTAGTAAGTCAAGTTCACTAAATGGGATTATGAAAATGATGTTACTTTGAGGTTCTCCTCAAACTAAACCTATAAAGAAATGGTTTGGCCAAGTTAAATCATAAGGACCTAATCAATGTGATAAAAAAATCTACATAAAAGAGACCTAGAGATTGGTATTTGCTATTGAAGTGTGATCTTTGGGCTAACTACACTAGGTATAAGTAAGTTATCAAGAGTTTAACTTTCCTACTATTTTATGGTTTATATCCCATCTACTTGAAAAAACTTAGACTACTTATGTATATGTTTATGTAAGAATACAAGAAGGATAGGGGGAAGATAGACTTAAGACTATTGGCTATCATTCAAATGGAAGATGCATGGGAAGAATGTTTATAAAACTTCAGTATACATTAAGATACTATTAATATATGGTTTGATAAGAAATCAAAGGTGAAGTCCTTATGGTTATCATACCCAATATTACTATGGGATAAAGGTCATGAGAAGAAAGGGTAGAATTCAAAACTTGACCCACTCTAGATTGGTCATTATTGTATTTATGAGTTACTTGGGAATAGTGATTTTAGACTAAAGGATATCTAAGGAAAAATTCTCTCACTACCTATGAATGGATAGTTATTGAATGATTAATTCTTAGCTACCATATTTAATGAAATCTTAGAATAGGCCTAAAAAAAAGGCTATTAGTGTAAATATTTTAATAGTTTTGCTTTGTTGGATTTTGTTGTGTGCTTTTTCTTGCCTTTACTTTGGTTGTTTTCCTTTTCCTTTTTTGTGTTTTCCATTTTTTGCTGTTAACATTGAAATAAACTCTTGATCCCAAAAGTGAATCCCCTTTCCCCCATATGATGAAGTAGACATTTAATTATAAAATGTTTAGACTAAAATCCAAGCATTGGTCCCTATTCTTTGGGTTTGGTATTTTAAGAGGTAAGTCATGCCTCAAAGACATGGTTTAGAGAAGAAAAAATAAAAAGTGGGTCTTCATTATTTGATATTATGATAGATTGGGTGATACCTTTCACAATAACCAATAACAAGGAATCCATTTAATCAAAATGGCGCATATGAATTTAAAAAGTTTCATTTTTGGCAAAGAGATTATCACAACACTTAAAAGAACATCAAGAAGTCGTTATAGATCCATTTAATGAGAATGGAGTTCCCTTTGGTGTTAAATAACTCTCTAAATTAACCAATAATATTGGATACATTGGTCCCCAAACCTCATAGATTAGAAATAAAGAGGATATTAGAATTAAAGGAACTCTAAAAGTCAAATAAATCTCATAATCTCTTCCTAAGAAAGGGTGATTCAATCAATCTACATCACCGGATTTTTAGCCTAATTGATAATAGAGAAAGGAATAGAGTGGGACCAAAGGGATCTATGCCAAGGCTATATATTCCTAGATATTAGTAAATAAACAAGCCTTCCATTCATTATCCAACCTAAAAATACAAGTAGAATCCTTTTTCATATTTTCTCACACTTGAGGCACATTTGAACTCAATCATAGATTAAAAAGAGAAATGACTAAGAATGGAAATAAATCACACTTCATGAAAATGGTATATTGAAGGAATTAAAGCCCAATATGTTGTGTTGAACCAAACTTAAGTGTTTCTCCCTCATCCTATGTTGTCGAAACAAGTTCTAACCACTTATCTAATGGTTTAATAATGGAGGTCCACATTCTGGGTTCTGATCACTAACAATGTTCTCCCCACATATTCACAATTTATTGTGACCAACACATCCATTTTCATAAAATAAAAATAGACCTTATTATTAATAAAATTTGGAAATTTTTAGTGCCTCGATCAAGTATCGATTGATCATTTCTTTCATAGAATCCCAGTGTATACTTAACCATGATCATAAGGGTATTACATAGTCTTATAATTGGATACTTGTTGAGTCTAAGAGATAAAAATAACATTTTATACCATTTCACCCTCAAAATATTTTCATATTTAGTCATTTTATGAACTAACTATGTTTTTCTAAAAAAATTTCCTTGTGCATGATTTTACCAAAGCCACAATCCTAAGTCTAACTTGTCACTCTCCAAATAAGTATTTTGGGATGATAGATAATTATCTCTTTTCTTATGGGGAACTTTTAATGACTTAGTGATTTTATATATTTTTCAAATCTTAGAGCCAATAAGGAAGTGACATGTGTCTCTTGATGCTCCTCTGGTGTCAGACTTGTTAGAGCCTCAATATGTCCTAGAGTTATTAGAGGTGTCAGATCTATCAGATCTTAAATACAATGAGGAGGTTCCACATGTCTTTTTGTGCTCCCATAGTGTCAAACATTTTGTATCCCTAAGAGGTCCTAGATTTTTTAGAGGTTTTATAGTTTTTAGATATCAGAGATACTAAAGAGGTGACATGTATCTATTGATTCTGCCATGATGTCAAATTTTAGATCCTTAAAAGGTCTCATAATATTTAGAGGCATTAGAGATACTAGATGCTACAACCAATTAAGATGTGCCACATATCTCTCATGCTCCCACAGTGTCAAAATTTTCAAATCCCTAAGAGGTCCCAAAGTTGTTAGATTAGAAGCTTGAGTGAATAAAAAAGTTCCATGTGTTTCTCCATACACTCAAGTGGTATAAGGTCCCATAATTCCCTAGGAAGATTTGAACAAAGTATAGGTTAGAAACCCTGATCTAATAAAGATATGCCACATGTAAATGAAACATATAGGTGGCTAATTGGGTATGTAAAGTTATCAATACATAGGGATCATCATTACATCCAAGTGACATAGCACTTATCTATCCCAACAACCATAACTTGACATGTGGATAATCCCATAGCCATTCAAAATGCCATAAAGGATATATGGGCACCTGATCCCCACACTCTATACATTTATTACTTTGATCAAGGGGAAGAGCATAATTTGATGGCTCAAGAATTCCCATTGCCATCAACTAAATATAATTAGGGTATTGCTTTCAAAATATCAAAAATAATTCCAAAATTTGAAAATATTAACCTAGACTAATTCCAGCAACTCATAACTCAATTACATGATGTGCCCTAACCAAAGGCAGTACTACAAAATTTAATTCAGATTTCTATAAGGTCTTAATGGATCAACTTTACCATTATAAATTGTCTTTATACTCAAATCATTTTGATTCCTTTACATCAAATTCACCCCAGAGCCTAGAGAATACCATGTGCTAAATATTTTTGTGCATCAAGCTCACATATTTTGATAATGACATCCTTATTATCAAACCCTAGGCTAGAGTTGGAATACAAGGACACTACTTTTTTGTAGGGTATAACTTGATCCAAACACTAAAATGAAGTGTTCAAGACAATCAATGACATATAGAATCTAAAATAAGATGATGAAGCCAATGATGATGAAATATAATATGTAGATGAGCTCACCACCATAAGATAATCTATGCTCCATGAGACTATGACCAAACCATAGGTCATCTATAACATGTTCCTTTGCTCTAAGTGCAATAAGATCTTATGAGGTCACCTAATGCTATATTTAGAATTATAGACATATCTAAGCTTGTATTTAAGTGATATTATAAGCTCCTAGACTACACCATGACCTATGAAAATGAGTTTATGGATGATTAGTCATAGACCTAAATAATTTATGATGTCCTCAAAGATTGGGCATGGGATCTAGATCATTAGATCAATAAAGAAGACCTTGATTCTTATACATTCAAAACCTTTCAATAAAGTTTTCTCATGGGCATGTTATTTATATACCACCTATATGTTGTGAGTGATATAATGAACATCAACACTTTCTATGTTCCTATTCTTAGTGTCATCTTGAAGGGGATGAAGTCCTAGATTTTGGTAGTCTCATCATGTTCAACCTCACCAAGTAGGTGGGGCTCATGCATATAATAATTTTAATATGATGTCAAACATGGTAGACACTATCTATACCACCTTGGACTTCAAGTGCTCAGTGTTTCCTCAATGGGTGCCAATTGGATTTATAGTTCATGTGGTTTTATACAAGCTCTACATCCACCAATACTAGAACAATATTTGAGACATATGCAAGTACTTATACCGGGTCATGTATCAAAAAATTAATAAGAGGCTCATATTTAAGCTCTTAAATGAGATTAAAAATTCATTTCAATCCATTGGTTCTTACTAGTAATATCAAGATAACACCATAATATAAGTAGAAGGGAGTCTATTGGCCCTCTATTATTACCATAAATAATCCTATACTACCTCATACATCAAGAGATTACCTACCAACTTGTTTATGGTATGGCAAGCCACCACCTTAGCTAAAAATATAAGCATTATCCATTTTTACCCATGACCATAGGTTTACATGAGTATAATAATATACACCTAAGACAATATATGTCCCAATAAAAAGACTCCTATAGCTTAATAAAAGTAGATAATAAGAAGTGGATCTTAATGACATAATGTAGGCCCATGTGGCAAGGAACTAGGAAAATCTCAACATAACTTACCACCATGAGGTCCACCTTGATGATGAGATCCACCTCAACCCTACTGATAATGTAGAGGTGGTCATAAATATTAAGGCTGCTCATTGTTAAAAGTCTCAATTTCTTACTCAACCAACCTTGAAGGAGAGACTAGCCCTTTCCAATAAGAACTACATAATCAACCATTGAGGTTACAACAACTATGAGGGGGATTCATATATGAATTATAGATGGAATCTTAGTAACTATCACTCCAACATCCTTGGAATGTAATGCACCTACATCACCTTCCTAGGTAATCCAACGTCAGGTAGCCTATGATTTACATTTTGATAGCAGCCCTAAGTCTAGTTTGGCTAGGGACTAGTATATGGCTACCCTAGGAGCACCCACCCTAAATGTTAGAGCTCCCACTAAATCCTTAGTATTTTCCCCAAGTTTTTCTATCCTAGAATGACCTATCCTTGCCATGATTTCCCCTACTCAGGTGATCCCAAGTACCCAATTTTATTTTGATCCTTTATCTATGACCTTGTTAAGCATCCCAAGTACCCAATTCCCTAGTTCAACTTATATCACAAGTGTGCCCATCATCTACCAAAATAACATGGTATATGCCCTCAATGACTCTCTATCCAACCATAAAAGCTATGTCAATCTTTACCATAACTTAGATACCCAATACTCTTATGTTCTTAACAACCCTAATAAGTTTAATTGTGATCATGCTAGTGATTTCTCTAAGCATGTTAATAGTCCCAATGGTTCTTAGTTATTAATAATTATATGGTTTCCATAGCTCTTGATACTCATACTACATCATTGAGCTTGATAGAATCCATTTCGCCTAAAAAATCTTCAGCCAAGACTACTTATATGGATTCTACCTTTGTGATCATAAATACCTAAGTAAGAGGTTTAAGGAGAAGTAAAAAATTATTTATCCTAAATAGCATATGAATCCTTTGGAAACACCTACATATCCTTCTTGAACTCATCTATCCATCACCCTAGGCCTTTAAGTATTTGAATTTAACTAGCCAATTTTCTAATTTATCATGAATACAAAACTCTCAAGTGTCATTGGTGCTTAGATTTATATGACCCCATAATAATGATAGATGTTCCCTTTAGGCCTCCTTGTTTGTGGTTCCTCCCTTCACCCCCCATGTTTTCTTCTCTATCCTTATTTATAGTTCCCTCTCCATCTATCATCCCATTCCCTATCCTCCTCCACTCTCACCTCCTTCATATCTTCCTCCACCTTCCACTTTAATTGCATCCACCCCTCTTGTTCCAACTTCCAACACATTAAAAATTATAATTATGCATGGAGGGACTAGGCCCATTTAATATTCAAGTGCACATAGACTAGAGATGGTTTATCATGGGGAATAAGATGTCTAGTGGTAATTTGATAGGGAATATAGGAGCATGAAGAGAGTTTTGACTCAAATATTCACTTATGAAGGTGACCCAATTATTTGGAGGACTAAGTAGGACATATTATCACTCACTAAATTAATAATTGAAAGTGGAGAAGAGAGACATAGATTATATAGTCTCAGTGTTCTAGGCCACTAATGACCTTATAGAGAAGCTGATGGAAAACATGAAGGAACCAGTGAGAGTTTTTGATCCTTAGATAAAATCACTTTACCTATAGATTTAATTATAAAAGTGGAGGTGCCTTGACACAATTATTTACCATCCTTGGAGATATGAATTGAGCCATATAAAAAATAAAGGAACTCCTCTAAAGGACACATGCATACCAAGAGAGAAATATCTAAATGGATAATAAGTGAAAAAAGTTGGAGGTTGATATTAAAAAAGTGATGTTACCAAAGATAAATTTGATGCTCCTTTTGGATTTAAATATATATAAGACCTTAATGAGGACCATGGGGGCATTCATTAAATATTGGTTGAACACCACCTAGACAACCATTGATCCACTAGAGAAAATTAAGGGCCAGATTCTCACTATTTCAAAGAGGTTAGCATCTCTATTCTCTTTCACCCTAATGACACTCTGATAGAAAGTGATGAGTTTAGGGTCTAATTAGAACACTTTAGTGAGATCATGAAGATAAATGTGGCTAAGGAAAATAAGGCTAGAGCTAAGGCTATTATATAATTATCCACATAATCTACAATGAGCATTAGTTAGGTATAAAAGGTGAAAGTCTCTTTAGAGGCCACACTCAAAGTTCATGAGAGACTATTGACTCAAGTGAAAGTGATCTTCTAAGAGCCACCTATCAACCTGTAAAAGCTCAACCTATAAGCTTGACTTTTTGATCAACATTGGAAGCTTAGTAGGGTCTACCAAAGTAGTTGGAAAGTGTCCCACCTTTGACTTCCTCTTGATTCTCTCTTAGTGGGCCTTAGAAATTATATTTTATTTATTTTGGGATAGGAATATTTTGATATAATTTTATTGTAACAATTTTATGCCATGATGTCTAAGGATGAAGCCTTGTTCTACTAGGATACAGATCCCATCTCTTATATATATATATATATATATATATATTATTGTGTAATATTGTTTATGTGTGGGACTCTATTTGAAATATGTTAGGTGAATATTTTGTCATTAACTAACTGCTGACAAAATGGGTATAACAACCATAGCACAAGGAGATTTATGCCACAAAAAGTGTGGGTTTACCACATTTGGACGAGGTAAATCTCTCCTCTCATCAAGGGGAGGTTCTCTATGAATATTTATGAGCTATATGTATATATATATATAAGTAAGCAAAAAATAATACTTGGGGTAGTATAACAACATCCACCTCTCTTTTTTTAGAGGTGATGTATAAATAAAAAGAGAGAGAAATCCTGGTCGTTAGCTAAGAACATTCCTCTTCTTTCAAGAATGGTATCCAGTGTCGAGCAAAAAATCACCTGAAGTAAGTAACAAAGTTAACAAAGAAACCTATGTAAGCACAAAGTCTTCTATTGTCTCCTTCATCGATCCAGAATATGAGTAACCATAGAGTGAAATGAAGCACAAAGTCTTTGCCTAAAACTACAAAGGATAAAAGGATCACAAAAATAAAAGTAGCTCAAAGTCTCTCTTCTATCTTTTAGAAACATCCTCAGATAATATCAACACACAAACTTTACTTATTAAATCAAATAGATAAGAGATTATCAGAAAAGAGGACATAAGAAATATTTCCTAAATAACATAAATTAATTCAACACAAAGTCTAAAATAAACTTGTTTCTCATTCATTTGATAAAATATGATTTACAAGTTGAGCACAAAGTCTCAAAAAGTGTCTCAATTTCAGCAGCATTTTTGCTTACAATTATCAAAGATATATTTACAAAAGAGGTCCCCTCTATATATAGGGAGAAATCTTCAAAATTAAAAAGATTAAAATATAAAAATATCTTAGTCAAAGATGAGTCATCTTTGACTCTTGAGATATTTTTTGGATTTTTTACATGTAATTACACATTACAAAATTGCATGCACTTTTACATGACAAAAGTGCATGAGAAGAGAAGAAGAGAGAAGGGGAAAAAAGTTTAGCTCTTGCCACCGGACTTCTTCAGATGAGCATCATACATAGCAATAGATGCCTAAATTCCTATATTATCTGGCACAATGGTGTTCTTGAAGATGACCCTGGCCTTGATTATATCATCCTTCAATGCTATGATTGCCTTGGCATGACACATTAACCTAGATCTTAGATTATCCAGAGTTAGCTGAGTATCTAAAATGCTATCCATAGAAGTCATTGAGAATGCCTTTTCTTCAAAATCCCTTTGAATCATACCCCTGAATCCTTGAATCATCTCTTCTATTGAGAGAAATTGATTATCCTTGTAGGCGAGGTCACAAGGTAGTTCTTCTAGTCTATTCAATAAGCCTATGTCACTTTTCTCACTAGCATCCTTGGAAGACTCAAGATCTTCAATCAGCTCCTTGATTACCTGAATCCTATATATCAATGATTCCTTAATCTCAACATAGGAATCTTTGCTGGAAATAACATCGATGGAAATCAAGGTGCTTTTCTTCAGATCTTTTATTTCCCTCCACTTGCCAAGATATTTCTTTGTACTATTAATGTCTTGAGAGATAAGAGAGATAAGGTCTTTTAGATCGGTCCTCACTTTCTTCATCTTGTCTGTCTTCTTGACAACCTCTATAAGTAAGGAAATTCCCCGAGTGTGCATCTTTTCAATGTAATCCTCTATCACTTTCCCTTTCATATAGGTTTTCTCTACCTTTTGAATGATAGGGTCATCTATGGAAAAGGCCTCTGGGGTTGCCGCTTCAGGGCTAAGGGTGATTTTCTTTATTACTACAGTCAATTACTCTACCTTGGCTTTATAGTAATCCTTCATCTCTTTTTCTCTATCAAATTTATGGATCCTGATGTCCATTGCAAACTATAGATCACTTTTTGCACCTTTGTGAGTAACTTTCTCAAGTTTAACATGAGAAATGGAATAGTTGCTCATGTCAAAACCCTTAAGGTTTGCATCCTATAGTGGTTTAGCTATTTCTAGAAATTTATGTCCCTTTTCTTCAACCAATTTTTAAAGGATTCTTGGTCTTTTAGGGGCCTTAGCCTTCACCGACACTAACTTGCCAAAATTGAAGTCATCTGCAGAGATGGATAGCTTCTTTCTTTCAGGCATAAAAGTTGACATCTAAAGAGGGAGAGAAGAAGTACATATTATGGCAATGGTTCCTGCAGCTGGTGTTACCATGGTAACTTCTGCACTGCTAGTGGTAATAGTGGTCATGGTTGGAGTAACTGGTGAAACCGTACGTGCCATTGATTAATCAAGGGTAGAGCTTTCTCCTAGATTAAAGGAAGGAGATGCCAGACTAGGAATAGATCTAGAGGAGTGAAGAGTATCTCTAGAAGCATCTTGAGGATCACCAAACATGAATTTGGAAGGAGAGGTAGCCCCAAAAGAAGGAACACTGATAGGAAAAAGAGGTGGTGAAGGAGAGACATCTGTAAGTGGCCGTGCCCCTTCTTGGGAATGTAGAGGCTTAGTCCTTTGCTACTCTAAGGGCCTGTCATCTATTTCCATTTGTTGAGTTACCTGTTCCTAGGAGCTTTATTCTCCAACTCCCTTAACCATTGATTCTGGCTCCTCAATAACTTTCAATTTCTTGGAAACAAAGATGATTCTAGGCTTGTGAGGCTGAGATAGAGAAGGAACATCACCTTTATTCTTGGTCCTATTTTTTGCCTTCTTCCTCATTTCTGTGTGGAATTCAACCTTTGATCCTGTAATGAACTCTTTCAACATGATTCCTTTGGTTGTTAACCAATCATTGGTGTTAGCCAATATTGCTTCAAATCTCTTCCTTAAAGAAGTCAACTCTTTTTAGGACCACTGAATAGGAGGAAGAGGAGAGTCAGCAATCTTCTTAGCCAGGTACCTATTATTGATAATGTTCTTGTCATTGACCAAATTAGAGGGAATATCTACAAGCCCCAACTCTTTGATTTGCTCTAGAGTGAGCCTATTGTAGTCCATCCTCCTGATTTCTTTGGCTGTCCTTAGGTCTACCTAGATGTCTTCGATCATAGGCTCATGAAACTAAGTCTTTCTTCTGATCATGTCTTTGACACCCTTGTAGTCAAACTTGTCCCTTCTCTTGAACTATTTCATAGTAACCAGTTGCATCTCTATCTCCATGACCTTGGCTTTGGCTATTGTCAAAATTGAATATCTACCAATTTCAATTAGAAACCTAAAACCTGGCTTCTTTAGTTCCATCTGTCTAGTGTGTACGACCACCATTTGTCTACACAGTTCCATTAGAGCTAGCTTATCAAAAGGAAATTTTGGGAGCATATGGGGATAGCCTTGGAAAAAGCCAACCCAAAGATAGCAGAAGGAGGGAAATTGTAGGAACATACAGCCATAGTCGTTGATGACCATCTAGGCTTCATTCGATATTCTTTTCTGTTCAAGTTGAGGGTCAAAGATGCACAAAAATACTACAAAGAAGGCATCATTTACCCTCCTAAAATGGTGGACTGATCTTTGTAGTGTCAACTGAGGGTAATATGAGTAGACTAGGGTGGTCTTCCTATCTCCTTCAGTTGTCAAACTTGGAAAGGTTCACATGGAAGTAGCTATGTACACCAGGTATGAAGTCATATAGAACTTCAACGTAGTTTGTACCTTGGTCAATTTCTCATGAAGAGCATTGTTAATCTGCTCACCCCAGAAGATGACCTGCTTCCCTTGGAGGATGATCTTGATGAAGGGGTACATCCACTCATGGAATTGTGAAGAAGATGGCAAGCCTCGTACCCTGCTGAAGAGAGTAATCAAGTCACCAAACTCTTTGATGAAATCACTGCTTGGGAAATTTAATGGCCATTTGGACAAGTTGGTTCTGGGGGCCTTAAGCCACCTATGATTCATCACTTTATTTGCCCTCTCGGGGTCCTTGTCATACTCCTTTTATGCTTCTATGAAGTCAATTCTCAATACTTTGATGTAGGAGGGCACATGAAGACTTTATAAATGAATTTGGGGTCTAGCCAAATTATTACATTGCCACTAGCATCTGATACTGATCTAGTCTCTTTGTTGTAGAAATGGGCACACTGGAGGAGAAACTCTATATGATGTGCCGCTACTCGAAAAGTGGCAACTAGATGAATGTTGCTCTCGATGATCCTCTTCATTTCAGAGCTTAGGTTCATTACCTTGGTTATAGTCATGAACTCGGCCATATCCACATGACCAATCTCTATATCTTTAATGTCATCAATATTAGAGGTGATCGAGGTGATAAAAAAATGCCCTGGTACCAGTACTTCATGGCTTTTGACTTTTTCAGAGAAGCCTTAGTCATTGGAATTGGTCTTGATTGAGCAGGTGCTGATGAACAAGAATCTTTATGGGGGATTGCAATCATGATCATGTAATTAGGGAACAGTGGGCAAATTGGGGAATTCACATGTTGGGTGATCATGACCAAAGAAGGGCACTTAACAGGGTTAGGTCAAAAATTAGGGAAAATAAAGAGAGGAGGTAGAAAAAGTGAAAAAGATTAAAATCTCTCCAGAGTTAGATAAATTTGAAGAAAGAAATGCAAGGGCAAAAAAAATTTTCTGCCCAAGCATGTGGAATGAACTGCATGCATGGGTGGTGAATTTCACCACCCTCGCATGCAAGAGGGAGAAGGAAATGGCACAAGTGGTGAATTTTGCCACCCATGCAAGTTTAAGGGGGAAAGTGCAGGGGTGGTGAAATTTCCCACTCGTGCACTTTCAGCCTGCATCGGTAGTGAATTTCACTACCCATGTAGGTCGAGGAATGTGAACTTACATCAGTGGTAAAATTTGCCACTGATGCAAGTGTTGTGGAGGCACGGTTAAGGTGGTAAAAATCACCACCCGTGTAGGTTAGAGCAAGAAATCTGTAGGCAAGGGAGAGTGGCAAAAATTTCCATCCCAACATGAAGAAGCCTAAAAGGATGATGGGGAAGGGGGAAAAAACAAACCCCAACAAAAACAATTAAAAAACAAGATAAAAGAGAGGAAAGGGAAAAACTCCAAATACATGTCCTACCTTGAAAACTGCATGTGCTGCGAGCTCAAATCCACCAAAATGCACTTTGACCCATTCAATAGATTGTCCAGAGGTAGAAGGTAGGAGGAAGAGAGGAAGGAATAAAACAAAATGAGGATAAAACTAGGTTAAATGAGGTGAAAATTGACCCCAACCACCTAGCACATGCTGCAATAAATGCTACGTGCAAAAATTAAGGCAATGAAGGGGCAACAAAAATCACCACCCTTGCACTGGGAATTAGAAGGGACTGTAAGGGTGGAAAATTTTATCGCTCCTGCATGTAAGAGATGAAAAAAATGCAGGGGCGGCAAAATTTTCTACCTGTGTAGGTCCAAATGTAGGGACGACAAATTTTATCACTTTTGCATGTCAAAGGTTGAAAAATGCACTGGCGGCAAAAATTGCTGCCTGTGCACGAAAATGGAAGAAAAACACTAACTCTAAAAAAGCCAAATTTTGGTCCCCTAGTCATATTGAGACCATAACAACCTTCACATTTTGAGGAAAACATAACAATGTTACAAATTTGAATAGTGCTAGTTGAGCCAATATGAGAGCGAGAAAAACCCATCTCGAAAACAGATTTAGAGAGACAAAGGGAAAAACAAACAAGTTTCACAAGGGGTTGTTCCAAAAATGAGTTGAGCTAATTTTGGAAATAATAGCTGGCTCTTATTGGGGAACTTTCATTAATCGAAATGATTAATGGGAGTAGAAACTAGTCTCTAAGTGCCTTCATCCAAGCCGTTAGGCTACAGAGACAAGCTAAAAAGAAAAATAGACAAAACGTATAAACTATATATATATACAAGTGGATCCATCTAAGCTTTAAATATTGAACAACTTCAGATGTTGCCCACTGTAGGGTAGTGTAAATGGTGTTCCATCTTGATACTTTAGCAAGAAACTATTTTCTCCATAGAGTTGTTAAATGGTGAATAGACTTCTCCATAAGGAGTCAAATTTGCCATGCATTCCCTTCGGTTCTCGCCTCTTGTCCCACAACAAGACTTGATCTCTGACTTAAAAATCATGAACCTTAGACTTTTTATCAAATAGTTTCTTCACCTGATTCTGATGCACTGTAATCTGGTCTACCACCATGATTCACTACTCATTCAGTTTGATCAGGCACATGATTCTTTTGTCAATCAAACTTTCAAAGGTTGAATCTTTAATTGCTTTGGTTAATTTGAGTGCTGGAAGTTCTAGAGTGATGAGTATCTCCACATTTAAGCCATACAGAAGTTGGAAAGGTGACATGCCTATGGCCCTCTTAGGTGTAATCTGATCTACCCATAAAGCATTAAATATTGCTTTGCCACCTTCTCTAATTATCATCTACCAATTTCTTGATAATAGCATCCAAGTTCTTATTACTCGATTCTGCTTGGCCATTTCCCTGTGGAAAATAATCTAAAGTGTGGGATAGGGTAATCCCATAAAAGAAATATAATTGAGTAATTTTATGCGAAGAAAAATAAGCTACATTATCTATTAAAATTTTGAGTGGGACCCCAAATTGGGAAATGATATTTTTCTTGAGAAAATTACACACCACTTCAGATGTAGCGTGCTTGGTTGAGATGGCCTCCACCCACTTGGTAAAGTAATTAGTTGCCGTGAGGACATAATCATGTCCGGTGCTTAAAGATGGGTTGACTATGCCAATAAAGTCAATACCCCACTATTGAAAAGGCTCTTCAATTATTACTGGCTTGAGAGGCAATGCAGCTAGTTTAGGCTTTTCAATGAACTATTGACACAATTCACACCTATGCACTCATTTGTAGGCATCTTGAAATAACGTAGGCCAATAGTACCTTACTCACAAAATCTTGTGTGCTGTCACTGGTGCCCTTCATAGGCAAAATTATGGAAAGACTCCAAGAGTTTATCTTGTTGTACCTTATTGACACAATGAAGAAATGCCCCATCTAGGCTCCTTTTATATAGACCATTATCCCATAAAACATAGCTAACAGCTTTCAATTTAACATTTCATTTTTTCTTATAGGAGAGATGAGTGGGACACTAATTGTAAGTCAAAAAATAGGTGATGTCAAAATACCACTCATCAGTAGTGGCAACAAGGAGGATCATGGGTATGCCTTCGATCTCTATTTCTTCATTTTCTACTTCCTTAGAAATGTTGTTGGCAATCAACTGACAAAGACCCTTTCCCCACACGAGTTTGGTAGATTTGATGTCTAGATCAAACTCCTAAATCTTGGTGATCCAATTACCCCTCTTCATACCAAACTCCTGTTGAGTCAAAATGGACTTCACTATTGTATCATGGACTAAAACTTCAGTGAGCAAGTTTAAGATATAAAACCTGAAGTGCTTGACTGCCTTAACCATTGCATATGCATGCTTCTCCATGTTGGAATATTTTAGCTCATGAGCCTTGAGTGGACAACTCATGAAGAAAATAGGAGATTCTATGCCTTCCTGGTCTTGTTGAACTAGAATAGCTGAGAGTGTATGTTCGGAAGCATAAATGTATATTTTGAAACTTTTGGTGTAATCTAGACAAACTAGAATTGGTGCACAAGCAATCACTTCTTTGATGTCTTTGAATGCTGATTTGCCCTTGGCAGTCCACCTAAAGGTAGCATTACCTTTCATGATATTGATGATGTGGCAAGTTTTCTAAGCAAACTCAGGGATGAACCTTTGAAGAAAATTCACCTTTTTGAAGAAAGAGTGAACTATAATTTTAATGGTAGGCGGAGTAAGTTCTTGGATAGACTTGAATCTTTTTGAGTCAATTTTAATACCTTCTCAAGACACAATGTGTCTGAGAAGTTTCTCTTTAGTCACCCCAAAGATAGATTTCTTTGGATTTAGAGAAATACCATTATGACGATAGCGTTCTAGTATTCTTTGTAAATGGTGGACATGGTCAGAATGTTGCTTTGAAAATACCATCAAATCATCTAAGTATACTACAATGAAATTATGCATCTCATCCTTAAAAGTGAGGTCCATCTCTCTTTAAAATGTGGCACCTACATTTATCAAACCAAAAGGCATTCTTTGATAGGTGAAGGAGCCCCAAGGTGTGGTGAAAGTAGTCTTATGCTAATCTGCTTTTCTAACTTCAACTTGATTATACCCTGAGAAACTGTCTAGCATTGATAACATCTCTGAACCTATTACCATTTGTAGAACTTGATTCATGATAGGGAGGGGGTAATTATCTTTTAAAGATAACCGATTCAAGTTCTTGAAATCCATGCAGATTCAAATTTCACCATTTTTCTTTTTGACAGGCACTATGTTGGCAATCCATTTGGAGTGATGGATTGGGAAAATTATCTGGGCATCAAGCATTTTTTACATCTTAGCCAAAATGGTGCCTGAGATTTTTGGATTATATTGCCTGGACTTTTGCTTGTAAGGCATAGAATTTGCCTTAAGAAGAATGTCGTGGTGAATGTCATTAGGCCTGAGTGATTTTAGGTCATCATAGGAATAAACCAAGACATCTATATATTGGCAGAGTAGATCATCAAGCTTAAATGTCTCCTCATGAGTGCAACATTTCTCAATGTTTACCATCTTAGGATCTCCCTTAGTTCCCAGGTTTACTTGATCAAAATCTTGGGAAGAGTTTGAATCTGTTCACTATTGTTTAATAAAGCTATCATGGTTATCAAACAATTTCTCTAGGGAAACCAGGCCTTTGGGAATCTTATTCCCCTTAAGCTACAGGAAATCCTCACCTATGTTTGCATTTGATTCAGAAGTTGCTTCGCATTCTCAAAGTTCTCTACCTTCAAAATGTAGTTTTTTGAAGTTGTCCTTTTACTCCAAGAAGGCAATGATTTAATCGTTGTTGTTGAATACTTGCCAATGGCTGGCATTATCAGGTACACTTGGCCAAAAGACTAGTTCAATAGTGTACTTATCTCCTTTAAAATCTAGGTGGGGAACCAAGAGAGTAGCAAAAATAGCTAATGCATTTGCTTGGTCATTAAATTCTCTTGGAATGGCAGAGATGCTGAAAGCGTCAATTTTTTTGATTTGGTCCCAGACAAGATTGCGATAGTGGCGCAATCTTTCATTCTTGGTCTGATAGAGGTTTCTTACTTGGCAAACCACCAATTTAGCATCCCCTTTAGCATGGAGTAGTTTAATACCTTTTTCTCTAGCAGCCTATAATCTAAGTAATAGGGATTCGTACTCAGCTGTGTTGTTGGTGTTGTTGAATTGCAACTTGTAGGATAAAGGAAAAATATCTCTCTAAAGAGATACCAACACAACTCTGGCTCCTGAATTGGTAGAAGAGCAACTGCTATCAAATTCTAAGATCCATACCTCATTAGACACCACTTTTTCTTTGAAAACTTCTTCATTTGGGGAAAGAGGTTCTTCCATGTGTTCATTTTGGTGTGCCGATTCTCCTATTATGTCAATTGAACACATTTCCAAGTTATCACCTATAAGAGTTTCATTGGACCCCTCATGGACTTCATTCATAGATAGGAAGTAGTTACCCATGCCAAAAGACTCAAATAAAATTTGAGCTTCTGGTGCTGATGATCTTGTGACTACATATCTTGCCTCTTTTTTAAGAAGCAGTTTCTTCATAACACCTTGAATTGGGATCCTCACCTCTGACAAGTCCATGCTCAGCTCACCTCCAACATCTTTGCAAAAATTTCACCCAAGTAAGACACCGTAAGAGGCTAGAACATTGGCCACTAGAACCATCATTTTTATCATCTTTTCTAGAAAAGCTGCGAAAGCAAATTAGGCATCTTTTATCTAACCAAGGAGTGGAACTTGATTGTTTTCCATAGAAAAACACCTTCCAAAAGTTTTGGTCAAAGTTAGACCAAGGGAATCTACCACCTTGGTGGGCATGACATTATCTGAGGCTCTGGAGTCTATTATGCAATTACTCAATTTGTAACCATTTATTAGCAGGAAAACATAAAAAGGTTTTATTTTCCTGGGAGCAACTGGAGGAGTCATGACAAGATTATTCTAGGTGGACTTATCTTTGAGGGGATCATAAATGACTTTTTAAGAATCTTGTCCTATGGGGATAGCCTTATTTTTCACATATTCTACCAATTTATCAAATTGTTCAGGGTTAGCCCTCAAATATTCAATCTCTATCATTTGGATTTTAGTCTTCTTGGCATGATCAATTATATCAAATAATTGAAAAAAATTTGAAATAGAGGAAGAGAGTCCATCATCTGGGTCTTTAATAGGTGTGGCACTGGTTTGAGTAATAGAGGTGGAAGGTATGGGGTGGTTGGAGGTACTTACTTTTTTGTGAGTTACCTGATCTTTTGATTAAGGAGGCAATGAAGTCTCTCGTTTAGCGATGGAGACCACCGACTGAGGTTCTTCTTCTACTTTTCCTTTGTCAACCTATGGAGCTGACTGGTTTTGAGATCTGGTAAAAATAACATAAGATGCATCTAACCCTTCTCCTTTACTTCTAGATTCATCTTGGTAATCCAGGAAGCCAATATTGGAGTCACCAACTAATTCTTCTTCTTCCTCAGTGAAGAGATTAGCATCATCTTCAGGATTTAACTCAGGCTAGAATGAGAAATCTGCTTCAGCTTCTAGATACCCAACTACCAAGTTGTTTGGAGGTGCTTCAAGTGCGAGGTTCCTCTATGGAGGGGGAAGACAATTTTGCTATCCCTTATTCGTGGCAACATTGCATTGGTATGCCTGATTCTAAAATGTCCTCTTGGGCATATCTATGTGTGCAGGAGCAGATGACATTCCTTGTGCCATTTGCTTTTTGAGAGCTAACATTTCATTTGCTAGCTTTTATACCATTGGGTCAGTGGTGGCTGTAGGTGAATATTAGGGTCTCTCCTTATCTTTCCTACCAAGATAAGGTCATCTTCTACCTTAATAGCTAAGTTCTAAGCAGCAACAAGGTCTATGTGTTTAGCCCTTCTCAGCAAGAAACTTACTTCAGGCAATTGTGAATTGATGAAGAAACATTTGAGGTTTTGAGGCATCAGCTAGGCGACCATGGGAATTCTATGCCTCAACTTGTCAAACCTGGTAATAAAATCCCTCATAGGCTCATGAGGCTCTTTCTTCATCTAAGTGAGCTAGGCTAGCAAGGGATGTGCATCTTCTATAGGCTTAAATTTGGCTTCAAATTTGTCTTTTAGGGTGTCCTAGTCAGTCACTAATCTAGTCTGTAGGTGGTAGAACTAGTCTGTAGTAGTGCCTTGTAGTGTCTCTATGAACAGCCTGACTGTTATGTCTTCAAATTCCACACCTATAACACCGCAGGCTATGCTAAAAGCTGTAATGTGTTTATCAGGATGAACCTTCCCATCACCAAAGAATTTGGGGAAATTTTTCTTTGAACTACATGGAAACTCATGCAGAGGTGGAGTCAAGTTTAGTGGATTGAAAGAATTACCCCAACAGCCTTGAGCCATGGTTTGATTATGCAAAAGTGGGATCACTAATTAAGGTGGAGCTTGGATAAGAAAAGTTTGGCCAGCAACAGAAGAAGAAGTTTCACTTTGTGTTGGTGGTCTGGTAGGGCTAGGAGGAAGACTCCTAGTTTGTCTAAGGTGAGATTGTGGAGGAAATAGCTCAAAATTACTTTGTTGCACCAACTCAAAAGTAGGATCAACAACACCTTGGGATTTTTGGTCTTTGGTATAACATGGAGTTGCTAGATTATAGAACAAAAAATAGAAAAGAGCAAGATCTACTTCAATTTTAAGTTTGAGACTTCAAATTGCATGCTCTTCCCCAATGGAGTTGCCAAAAAGTTGTTGGGTGAATATTTTGTCGTCAAGTAACTGATGACAAAATGGGTATATCAACCACAACACAAGGAGATTTATGCCATAAAAAGTGTGGGTTTACCACATCTAGATGAGGTAAATCTCTCCTCTCATCAAGGGGAGATTCTCTATGAATATTTATGAGCTATATGTATATATATAAGTAAGCAGAAAATAATACTCGAGGTATTATAACAGCATCTACCTCTCTTTTTCAGAGGTGATGTATAAAGAACAAGAGAGAGAAAATCTTGGTCATTAGCTAAGAACATTCCTCTTCTTTCAAGAATGGTATCCAGCATAGAGTAGAAAATCACCTAAAGTAAGTAACAAAGTTAACAAAAAACCTATGTAAGATAAAGTCTTCTATTGTCTCCTTCGCTGATCTGGAATACGAGTAACCATAGAGTGAAATGAAGCACAAAGTCTTCACCTAAAACAACAAAGGATAAAAGGATCACAAAGATAAAATTAGCTCAAAGTCTCTCTTCTATCTTTTAGAAACGTCCTCAGATAATATTAACACACACACTTTGCTTATTAAATCAAATAGATAAGAGATTATCAGAAAAGAGGACATAAGAACTATTTCCTAAATAACATAGATTACTTCAACACAAAGTCTGAAATAAACTTGTTTCTCATTCATTCGATAAAATATAATTTACAAGTTGAGCACAAAGTCTCAAGAAGTGTCTCAATTTCAATAGAGTTTTTGCTCTCAATTATCAGAGATATATTTACAAAAGAGGTCCCCTCTATATATAAGGAGAAATCTTCAAAATTAAAAAGATTAAAATATAAAAATATCTTAGTCAAAGATGAGTTGTCTTTAACTTTTGAGATATTTTTCCAGACTTTTCACATGTAATTACACATTACAAAATTGCATGCACTTTTACATGACAAAAGTGCATGAGAAGAAAAGAAGAAGAGAGAAGGGAAAAAAGATTTAGCTCTTACCACAAAACTTCTTCAGATGAGCATCATACATAGCGATAGATGCCTAAATTCTTATATTGTCTGGCACAATGGTGTTCTTGAAGATGACCCTAGCCCTGATTACAACATCCTTCAATGCTGTGATTGCCTTGGCATGACTCGTTAACCTAGATCTTAGATTATCTAGAGTCAACTAAGTATCTAAAACATTATCCATAAAAGTCATTGAGAATGCCTTTTCTTTAAAATCCCTCTGAATCATACCCCTGAATCCTTGAATCATCTCTTCTGCTGAGAGAAATTGACTATCCCTAGATGAGGTCACAAGGTAGTTCTTACAGTCTATTCAATAGGCCTGTGTCACTTTTCTCGCTAGCATCCTTGGAAGACTCAAGATCTTCAATCAGCTCCTTAAGTACCTAAACCCTATATATCAGTGATTTCTTAATCTCAACATATTAATCTTTGATAGAAATAACGCTGATTGAAATCAAAGTGCTTTTCCTCAGATCTTTCATTTCCCTCCACTTGCTAAGATATTTCTCTGTACTGTCAATGTCTTGAGAGATAAGAGAGACAAGGTCTTCTAGATCCGTCCTCACTTTCTTCATCTTGTCTGTCTTTTTGGTAACCTCTGTAAGTAAGGAAATTCCCTGAGTGTGCATCTTTTCAATGTAATCCTCTAGCACTTTCCCTTTCATATAGGTTTTCTCTACATTTTGAATGATAGGGTCATCTATGGAAAAGGCCTCTGGGGTTGCCGCTTCAGGGGCAAGGGTGAATTTCCTTATTACTGCAATCAATTACTCTGCCTTGGCTTTATAGTAATCCTTCATCTCTTTTTCTCTGTCAAATTTCTAGATCATGATGTCCATTGCAGATTGTAGATCACTTTTCGCACCTTTATGAGTAACTTTCCCAAGTTTAACACGAGAAATGGAATAGCTGCTCATGTCAAAACCCTCAAGGGTTGTATCCTGCGGTGGTTTAGCTATTTCTAGAAATTTATGTCCCTTTTCTTCAACCAATTTTGAAAGGATCCTGGGTCTCTTAGGGGCCTTAGCCTTCACCGGCACTAACTTGCCAAAATTGAAGACATCTGCAAAGATGTCTAGCTTCTTTCTTTTGGGCATGAAAGCTGATATCCAAGGAGGAAGAGAAGTACCTATTGTGGCAACGGTTCCTACAGCTGGTGTAACCGTGGTAACTTTTGCACTGCTAGTGGTAACAGTGGTCACGGTTGGAGTAACTGGTGAAACTGTACCAGCTATTGATTGATCAAGGGTAGAGCTTTCTCCTAGATTAAAGGAAGGAGATGCCAGACTAGGAATAGATCTAGAGGAGTGAAGAGTATCTATACAAGCATCTTGAGGATTGCCAAACATGAATTTGGAAGGAGAGTCAGCCCCAAAAGAAGGAACACTAATAAGAGAAAGAGGTGGTGAAGGAGAGACGTCTATAAGTGGCCATGCCCCTTCTTGGAAAGGTAGAGGCTCAGTCCTTTACTGCTCTGAGGGCCTGTCATCTATTTCCATTTGCTAAGCTACCTATTCTTGGGAGCTTTGTTCTCTAACTCCCTTAATCATTGATTTTGGCTCCTCAGCAACCTTTGATTTCTTGGAAACAAAGATGATTCTAGGCTTGTGAGGCCTAGATAGAGAAGGAACATCACCTTTGTTCTTGGTCCTATTTTCTTCCTTCTTTCTCATTTTTGCTTAGAATTTAGCCTCTAATCCTATAATGAACTCTTTCAACATGATCCCTTTGGCTGTTAACCAATCATTGGTGTTAGCTAATATTAGTTCAAATCTCTTCCTCAAAGAAGTCAATTCTTTCTAGGAGCACTAAATAGGAGGAAGAGGAGAGTCAACAACCTTCTCAGCCAGGTACTTGCTATTGATAATGTTCTTGTCATCGACCAAATTAGAGGGAATATCTACAAGCCCCAAATATTTGATTTGCTCTAGAGTGAGCTTGTTGTAGTCCATCCTCTTGATTTCTTCAGCTGTCCTTAGGTCTACCCAGATGTATTTGATCATAGGCTCATGAAACTAAGTCTTTCTTCTGATCATGTCTTTGACACCCCTGTAGTCAACCTTGTCCCTTCTCTTAAACTATTTCATAGTAACCAGTTGCATCTCTGTCTCCATGACCTTGGCTTTGGCTATTATCAAAATTGAGTATTTGCTAATTTTAATTAGAAACCTAAAACTTGGCTTCTTCAGTTCCATCTATCTAGTGTGTATGACCACCATTTGTCTACATAGCTCCATTGAAACTAGCTTGTCAGAAGGAAATCTAGGGAGCATATGGGGATAACCTTGGAAAAAGCCAACCTAAAGATAGCAGAAGGAGAGAAATTATAGGAACATACAACCATAGTCATTGATGACCGTCTAAGCTTCATCAAATATTCTTTTTTGTTTGAGTTGAGGGTCAAAGAGGCACAAAAATACTTTGAAGAAGGCATCATTTACCCTCCTAAAATGGTGGATTAATCCTTACAGTGTCAATTGAGAGTAATATGAGTAAACTAGGGTGGTCTTCCTATCTCCTTTAGTTGTCAAACCTGGAAAGGTTCACATGGAAGTAGCTATGTACACTAGGTATGAAGTCATATATAACTTCTAAGTAGTTTATACCTTGGTCAATTGCTCGTGAAGAGAGTTGCTGATTTGCTCACCCTAGAAGATGACTTGCTTCCCTTGGAGGATGATCTTGATGAAGGGGTACATCCACTCATGGAATTGTGAAGAAGATGGCAGGTCTTGTACCCTACTGAGGAGAGTAATTAAGTCACCAACCTCTTGAATGAAATCACTCCTTGAGAAATTCTATGGCCACCTAAACAAGTTGGTTTTGGGGGCCTTAAGCCACCTGTGATTCATCACTTTATTTTTCCTCTCAAGGTCGTTATCATACTCCTGTGATTCTATGAAGTCAATTCTTAGTACTTTGATAGTAGGAGGGCACATGAAGACTTTATCAATGAATTTGGGGTCTGGCCAAATTACTACTTTGATGCTAGCATCTGATACTGATCTAGTGTCTTTATTGTAGAACTGGGCACACTGGAGGATGAACTCTGTATGTTGTGCTGCTACTAGGAAAGCGGCAACTAGATGAATGTTGCTCTCGATGATCCTCTTCATTTCAGAACTTGGGTTCATTGCCTTGGTTCTAGTCATGAACTTAGCCATATCCACGTGGCCAATCTCTGTATCTCTAATGTTGTCAACATTAGAGGTGATCGAGGTGATAAAAAAAATGCCTTGGTATTGGCACTTCATGGATTTTGAATTTTTCAAAGAAGCCTTAGTCATTGGAACTGGTCTTGATTGAGCAGATGCCGATGAACAAGAATCTTCAGGGGGGACTGCAATCATAATTGTGCAATTAGAGAATAGTGGGCAAATTGGGGAATTCGCATGTTAGGTGATCATGACCAAGGAAGGGCACTTAACAGGGCTGGGTTGGAAATTGGGGGAAAAAAGGAGAGGAGGTGGAAAAAATGAAAAATATTAAAATCTCTCCAGAGTTGAAGAAATTTGAAGGAAGAAATGCAAGGGTGGAAAAATTTGCCACCCAAGTATGTGGAATGAACTGCATGCATAGGTGGCAAATTTCACCACCCTCACATGTAAGAGGGAGAAGGAAATGGCACAGGTGGTGAATTTCACCACCCATGCAGGTTTAAGGGGGAAAGTGTAGGGGTAGAAAAATTTGCCGCTCGTGCACTTTCAGCCTGCATCAACGATGAATTTTGCCGCCCATGCAGGTTGATTAATGTGAAATTGTATCGGTGGCAAAATTTGCCACTAACATAGGTGTTGTAGAGGCATGGTTAAGGTGGAAAAAATTGTCACCCATGTAGGTTAGAGCAAGAAATCCGTAGGCAACAGAGGGTGGCAAAAATTGCCACCCCATCATGAAGAAGAAGCCTAGAAGGTTGACAGGGAAGGGGGAAAAAAAACCCAATAAAAACAACTAAAAAACAAGATAAAAGAGAGGAAAGGGAAAAAAATCCAAATACACATCATACCTAGAAAATTGCATGCACTGCAAGCTCAAATCTACCAAAATGCACTTTGATCCATTCAATGGATTGTCCAGAGGTAGAAGGCAAGAGGAGGAGAGGAAGGAATGAAATAAAATGAGGCTAAAACTGGGTTAAATGGGGTGAAAATCAACCCCAACCACTCGATGCATGTGGTAATAAATGCCACATGCAAAAATTGAGGTAGTGTAGGGGTGCCAAAAATTATCACCCTTGCACTGGGAATTAGAAGGGACATGCAGGGGTAGAAAATTTTACCACTCTTGCATGTAAGAGATGAAAAAAATGCAAGGGCAGCAAAATTTGCCACATGTGCAGGGCTAGATGTAGGGGCAGAAAATTTTGCCACTCTTGCATGTCAAAGGTTGAAAAAATGCACTGACGGTAAAAATCACCACCCGTGCACGAAAATGGAAGAAAAACACTAACTCTGAAAAAGCCAAATTTTGGTCCTCTAGTCATATCGAGACCATAACAACCTTCACATTTTGAGGAAAATGTAATGATGTTATGAATTTCAAATGGTGCCAGTTGAGCCAATACAAGAGCCAAAAAAACTCGTCTTGAAAATGGACTTAGAGAGACAAAGGGTGAAACAGACAAGTTTTGCAGGGGGTCATTCTAAAAACGAGCTGAGCTGATTTTGGAAACAACAAAACAAACACTTTCAAATTAATGCTAATTTTATTTTTCTAGTTCAAATGTGTCTGGTTCTTATGGATTTATTCCACACTCTTTTTGATTTAATGAAAAAAATACTAATTCTAGAAAATTTTAATCTTTCTATAAAGGTTATGCATTAATTAGGATGAGATTCCAATTATTCAAGTTATGTTTTCTAATTCTTTTTGCTTTTTTTGAAATTTGTGAGGACCTGCATGTAATTAGCTACATGATTGTATGCATTTATTAATAAAAGGATACCTATACTAATCATTCATCCTTATCTTCAAAATATTTCCCTTTGTGATAAGTGCTTGATCCTTTATGAATCTCAACATATAATGGTATAACTATAGTTGGGTATGTTTTTAGTTCCTTAAAGAATGTGTGTTTCGATTTAAGACTCATTTCTACCTTAATCTATCCCTTCTAATTTTTATTTATTTATTAATCAAGTAACCCTTCCCCTTCATTTATAAACTATGAAGTAAATTAGTGTTTGATGGTATAATATGTTGTAATTGGTCTAGTTAGTGGTAAAAAAGTTCCATGTTAGTGGAAAAATAAGAATTAGATATTTGGTGGTAGTACTGCATCTCTTGGAGATATATTCCAAGTAGGATATTTAATGGATCCCAATACCTAAAATATGTGCCTTGGATTGTCTCATTAGCAATACTTAAATGAGAGGACAAAAGTCTCTTATTATTCCCTAACCTCACTTAGTTCATCTAAATTAATAGATGCATATGGGAGTATGAGATATTTGACTAAACAACATTTAGTAAGATATATAAAGACATAATACATCTATGGTAATGACACCATTCCAAATAAAATATATTCAAAATGTCTAAGAATCCATATAATTTAATATTTTAGTATTTAACTTAGTTTTGTATAAGTATGCACCACTCATATGGATTCTAATCATATTGATCTTCATATTAATTTTATTCCCTTTATACTTCATGAGTTTAGATATGTAATAATTCTTATGATACCCAAGGGAGGATGATATGAAATAATAATTATACTAAAAGAGGATTCCATATTTAATTGTTATCCAATCAAAATATGATATCAAACTTACAATATTTATTTCTTATTCCTATTGTTCACAAAACATAGTCCTGTATTTGTTCCCTAATTAATTATCAAATTTGAGTCTCAATAATTCTAGATAAGTTAAGTATTCCACACACTTTATTTATTAATACAAATCACCCCTAAAATAATCATAAGAGTTTGATATATGATTGAGTAATATGCGTGCACATGCACACACACGTGCGCACGTGTGCACGCACACACACATGCGCGCACACACATACACACACACACACACATTCCAATAAGATGATAATAATAACCTTCTAATAAGATTATAATAAAATATTATGTTGTTTCCAAATAATTTATCAAATAATTTCAAATTCTTAACATATTATTATATCAACTAAATCCTATATTATGGTATTATTTAACAAATTCATTCATTTTGAAACCCCCACTATGCTCCTTTTTATTATCTATGTTCAAAGACATCATATGCTATTAAAAAAATCATTAACAACTCAAATATTTAAGGATTTCCTATAGCTGTAATGTACTATTACAAGTTTGATCCCCTTAGAGTTATAAACAAACCCACAAATATACAAAAAACCAAAACATAATTCCTAAATCATATTCAAGTGTTCATAATACAAATAAACTATTAATATTTCAAAATACAAAGAAAAATAATTCCTAAATCATATTCAAGTATCCATAATACAAAGAAACATATTTAATAGTTCATAGTATTTATTGACTAATGTACTAAAAGTGAAAAAACCAAAAACCTATTAATAATTTATTTAAAGACGTTTGTGGGGGACTTAATTTAAGTTAAGCAACTACTAAAAGAAAAACACATTCACATAATTTATATTTATTCACAAAGTCATGCTATAAATTAAATATCAATATAAAATTCTATATCATTTCTTGAAAGCCGAATTTGGGATTTGAGTTCAATAAATAATTGGTAATATTCCTAAATGGAAGATAATGAATTAAGTCAGTGGTAATTATAATATATTTTGGGCCCTAGTCCCAACTAGTACTCATTTTTATGGATTTGTGGTTGTGATGGCCTAGATCCATAAAGATGAGTAAATCATTGACATAGTTTTATATGAATGTATTTTTTTTAAAATAATGGAATCAAACAACCATACACCCAAACTTTAAATTATAACCATAACTATAGGTAATGGCTATGGAAATTTAAGGCCATAATTACCATTTTAGACACCCCAAGTTTAAATGCACAAGACCCAAATAAAAATGAGGTTTCTAAACAAATACACAGGCTAAGAATAATGGTAAATAATTACAGCCTAATAATTATTTACAAACATAAAAAATACAATACATATAATTTAATTTAAATTTAAAACACCACTTGCCTAATGTTCACAAATAATGGAAGTTGTTGTCTTCATTTCCCACTTATTTTTCCAAATTATTTGGTTGATGCTTGTCATCCCTCTCCAAAATTTTGGTGTTTCTACTTAATATTTTTTTCCTCTTTATTATTATTCCCAAATTTCATCTTCCCCATATTTTTTCATGCCATATATTTCATCCAATATTTTTTCTAATAACCTATAATATAATTAAAACTATTTTGTATGCATTTACTTCTACTGTAGTTGAGTCCCAATTAAATAAAGACCTATATTATAGAGGTAACATGAAAAAAATTCATGTACCATTATCTCCTTCAGAAATGGTTAAGTAACAAAATATCATCATTGAAAAATATTATTTTCTATCAATAACCCAAATAAACCCTAATTTGAATTAAGATTATGTATGCTAATAATACATAGTATCTAAATTCATAATAACTTATGCTGTAAACTTACAAAATAATTATTTATATTACCAACTTCTAAAGTTTAAGGCATATTGAATATAATTCCACTTTTGGTGATCAAATGCCCCATCATTCCTAAGGCCACCAAAAATGGGCTTGTTTGTATTCAAGCAGTTTTAATATGATAAAGTTCACTCTTATTAGAAAAATGCACCATAATGCTATATTTTTATACATATAAAATTTAAGAATGAACTAACAAGAAATTCTAAAACTTAGCACATACAATAATAATTAAGCCTCCATAAATTATTATAAGAATGAATGAAAATATTATGTAAGTAGTACAAAATGAAGACTTTGAATCTGAACTAGTTTGAAAACAACACAAAAAACTATCAAAAATAATCATAACATGTGATTAAGATCAAAATAATAAAATACTATAATTAATAAAACTTATAAACAACATAATACCATAGTCATTAACATTCCAACATTTATATGTGTGTGAGAGAGAGAGTGAGAGAGAGAGAGAGAGAGAGAGAGAGAGAGAGAGAGAGAGAGAGAGAGAGAGAGAGAGAGAGAGAGAGAGAGAGAGAGAGAGAGAGAGAGAGAGAGAGAGAGAGAGAGAGAGAGAAGAGAGAGAGAGAGAACAAAATTAAAAACCTCTTTCCCCTATGATAATCTCCATTTTTAACACTCAATTATGGTGAGGTAGTCCTTCATCCACCATAATTAATTCAAAAAATTGTATTTAGCCCATTATTATCACTATAACCATGAAATACAAATAACGACAATAACTTATAACAATACCATTATATCATCATTACAATATTTTCAAATGTACTGACAAAAATTTATACATTTTTAAATAAATTCAAGTACTAAAAAATAAATTTTTAAAATAGAAATACTATAGTCCATGTAAGATAACATAGTAGAATAAGTCCATCTATCTATACATAATTAATATCTAAGTAATCCATAATTAGTTTTGTACTCAAAATAAATACTTGTTTGTTAAGGATAAAAAAGTATGTAACATTTCTCCTCTACTATAAACTCTTATATGAGTATTCTCTATTATCTAGGAATAAATATTACTATTTTAAGATCTTAACTCAAAATCCTATGTAGGTACCCTCACTCTCCAAATTTCTCAAGGTTTAAAAACTTGATCCAACACTAATTGATGAAACCACATTTATAGGGGTTTCCAATGAAGGAAATATCTAACCCATTATCTAGACACACACATAAATATAAAAACATAAAGGCTTTATTATATATGTAATAATGTATATAATGGATTACATAGGTTTGATACAATCCATGAGCCAATGGCTATGCTTGGCTCTCAAGTGTAAACATGCAAGTTTATCTCTCTCTCTAAAATATGGATCATCTTAGACTTAAATATTCACATGGATTATATGGACTTATGCTTATGATTTTTTTTTCTCCATAATTTTTTTTTCATAGTCTCTCTCTTGGTCTATGAAGCTCTTAATGTTTTTCCCAACATGCAATTATATAGGCTCCCTTAAGTTATAGATGTCAATAAAGATGCCTGAAAGTTGTTACAAGTTGAAACATGCCCCAAGGTTTTCTTTTCTCCCCTATAATATTCCTAAAATAATATTGGAGTCAAATATTCATTCCAATGATTTTATGGTCAACCAATTATGAGTTCCACTACCTACTAGTTTCACCCAAGTTTCCTCAATGAAAAATTCCCCACCTTTATCTTGGTGGGAAACCAGTTACATGAAATTTTTTTGACCCTCTACATGAATATATAGGGAATTATAATAGAATATTCCTATTATGTAACATTGAATTTATACATTCCATATTAGGTATACACCTTTTTTATGTAATGCTCAAATGCCTTACATGATTTAAAAATGTGTTTCTATATATTCTCAAAATAACTATTATTCTATGTGGTTGTATTTTGTTATCTTCTACATGTGTGGACTCATGTACCATGTACCTATTGGTAATAAAAATATATGCACCTATGATATGTACCTAATTTCAAACCCTTATTCACAAAATTATAATTATCTATCTTTAGTGATGTAATATTTCTCTTCAAAAGGGATACTCCTACATCATATTAGGTCAATATGTTTGGTATCAATCCATATATAGTTTTTCATAATCTAGTTCTACATCATGATGCCAATAGATTTAAGGAAAAAAAAATGAATCTTAAAGTTTATTTAATTGTTGAAGATGAAATATAAAAGATATTATATGATGGTTTTATATGACCTTGATTAATCACCTTATATTTTATAATAATTTATTTATTGCTAAAATGAATGGGCGCATTATGAATTATATGGACTTTAGATACTTAAACAAAGTGTGTACCAAAGATGGTTTCCCATTACCCAATAATTGGTAAAAACTAGAGTTACACAATAGAGAAAGCCAAATATAGAGAACATAATTTAAACACAATTATATTCTATTACTTAAATTCTTCAACTCAACACAATATAAATATATAGGATATTATATCCTATTATCTTAAAATTCCACTAACTACTAAATCTCCTATAATCTCTCACAATTTCCTATAATAGTGAGTTGGGTGTTTTACTCCAAACTCACATACAAAAAACTCCTAATGCATATTATTTTTACATAGAAATAATATATTATTAACTAACTATATCAAACCACCCTGTATAATGTTGTTGTTGTTCATAATAATATTATACCACACAAAACTATTAACATAATATTGTGCAACTAAAAATATTTATGTTATTATATATTAATAATTTTAACACACCTTAACATTCACCCCCTTGTGAAAATTATTAACCCCTAGTCTATACCCCCTTAATGTGAACATGGGGAAAACAAAAATCCCATATTTGTACCTGTACTCATGATTCAGTGATTTTCATAGGACAATCACAAACCCTACTAATGGATTTACATATGGCTTACCAAAAACAAAAATGAGATGGTTTTAAGTGGATAACTAGATACCACAAACAAATGGTTTTACAAGTGGCTTACCATAAACCACATCATGATGTGCAATATAATTACTAGTTCTTTTCACTATCACATTTTTAGATAAGTTACATAGGAATTTTTAATTCACTTATTAAAAATGTGAACATGTATACATCATCTATTATTATTCACACAAAACTAAAATTAAACACACAACTAAAAAAACAAATGTGGCACTAAAATAGAAAGTGGCCCCATCAATAATGGCTAATGAGAGGCATATAAAGGATCCTACCTCCATTTCCTTTGACCTTCATATGTGATGCTGCTTACTCAATTGATAAGATCTTGAAACTCATGTCATTTTTGATGAAAATATTCCCCCACACACATAATTGACACATACAACTCAGGATGTCAAGTTTTCCCAATAATGCATTCGTACAAGAGAGATTTTTAACTTTGACAATGTCAACACACTTTATTGACGTAAAAAAAAGACTATAAATTCACAACTCTTTTTGTTTTGATTTTGACTCTTAATATGCTGACATACACTAATTATAAAACCCATAACTAAAGAACTTTGATAAATAATGTACATATTTGGACTCAAAAACACTTTTACAAACATTGATAAAAACCCTTTGTTGAATTTTGATACTTTTTAAAAAAAATTTGATTTTGACATTATAATACTGAATGAACTTGAAACCTAAATAAAATTTATTAGATATTTGATTCAACTAATGATAATAAAGTAAACCTATCAACTTACTAATAGCCAATAAAGAGACACTACTATACCTTAAAAATAAAAGACCTAATACCTTTATATGGTATCATGGAATGTTGAGGTGAGAATTCAAACATAGCGAGACAAGTTATGGATCTAATGCTGAGGTTATTTAAAAATTATAGTGGTAATGTATATCATGTGATCATCTATTACCTTCATATAAATATAGATTTGTTGTGGCTAAATGGTGTTGGGCCATGCAGATCTGAGTCGAGATTATGTGGGAGTCTATAGAATACACTGAGCATGTATTAAATGATAAGAGCATCAATCTAAATCACTTCTAAGTGATGCACTATAGGTAGATAAAGCATATGATACAATTAATACACAATTGAAACCAAATTGGTTATCAATTTCCATATCCCTACCAGTTCTTAATGCCTTATAATGACACATCAATTATGTATTATGCCTTTAAAACATAGACTAGTGTGCTTATAAGCCTTCTTTGGTAGATGGACAATTGTTAGAATGCTAGGCACTTAGTAGTAGATCTGCATAAAGATTTATCTAGTGTTTAGGAAGAGCTCTTAACATGAGGTCAATGGTATATTATTATGCGTGAGTCATGTCTTGGATATTTTGTTAATTACATTGTCCAATCCATAGATCCACCAGGGTGGAGTTGAATACTAAGATGACTCTAACAATTATTCATCCACTATTTGATCTAATAGAAAAATATAGATCTAGATTCAAATAAGTGGTGAGTCAATGGAGCAATTATGAGATCAAGATCAAGTCCTAAATGATTTTGAATTGGTTGATTCTTATTACATAGGTAATGATAAATGCATTCAATGATGCTGTGAAAAATTAGACAGATACATGAACATGGGGAGGTCACTACAACATGTCTAATTACAAATTCAAAATAATATGTCTTTAACCTTTATAAAATACTCTCATTACCACTAATCATAAAGTGTATAGAGAATGCTTAGATGGAAATTTTAAACATATACATGAGACTACAAAACTCTCATGAATAGAAAGAATATGGACAATAATTAATCCCACAAAAATAATTCTATTTCTCACAATAATATTCTCTAATATATTACACTATAAATACCCTCATAATATTATAATAAAATATAAATCTAATCTTTCATCCACAAGGGAAATTAGAATAAATGGTGAGTTTTCCCCTCACAAATTCTTAGAAGCCCATCCCTACTCTAATACTAGATATTGGTAAAAACTAGAGTTTCACAATAAAGAAAGCTGAATATAGAGAAAATAGTTTAAACACAATTATATTCTATTACTTAAATTATCTAACTCAACATTATACAAATATATAGGATAACATATACTATTATTTAGGAATCTCACTAACTACTAAATTTCCTAGAATCTCTTGCAATCTCCTATAATAGTGAGTTGGGTGATTTACTACAAAATCACATACAACAAACTCCTAATGTATATTATTGTTACATAATAATAATAATATATTATTAACTAAATAAATCAAACCACCCCATATAATATTTTTTTATTCACAACAATAATATACCACATAAAACTATTAATGTAATATTACGTAACTAACAATATTTATGTTATTATAGATTAATAATGTGAACACACCTTAACACCAATAATGATATGATCATCAGTTAGAGTAAAAATTATTATGATATGATTTCCTTTATGGATGGATGGATTCGCCAATTATAATAAAATCAAAATAAATCCTAGGGATCAACATAAAACCTCTTTTACAACTTTTTTGGGGTACATTTTTCCATGTTAACATGTCTTTCATTATTAAAAACACTAATGCAACTTATAAAATGGATTTGACATATATTCCATGTTTAAGTGTAATATATTTTAGAGGATTATGTTGATGATATTCTAGAAAGCATAAGAATTGTGAAAACCATGTTAGAGACTTGAAAAATATATTTGAAAGACTACAAAAGTATAATGTGAAGTTAAATCTTAATAAATGTGTATTCAATGTTACATTGAGAAACTTGTTGGAATTTATTATTTTTTGGTGAGGTACCAACATTAATCCTAAGAAGGTACATGATATTTTTGAAACATTTCTTCTAAAGGTTCTTAACCACTAAGAAGTTTATAAGGAAAAATCTAATCCATTATATGGTTTATTACTTAGCTAATCAAACTCAACCATTTTAATTATTGTTATAAAAAATTACTTATTTTGAATGTGGTGAACACTATAAAAATTATTTTGATGTAATAAAATAATATTTAACTAGTCCCATATATATATATATATATATATATATAATTCCCAATAAGCCTTTGTTACTATAGATATCAACCACTAAGCAAGCCTTGGGAAACCTTCCTGCACACTATGATGATGATCATAAATAACATGTTATATATTACATCATTCATACATTGGATGATTATGAAAATAAATACAACTTAATGAAAAATTTATGCTTAGCTATTGTCTTCATCACATAGAAACTTACATTACATGATTAATATTGAGACTCATATTACTTATAGGATTTACCCTTTATAGTATATCATGTTTATGGCTTATCTTTTTAGACACATAACTAAGTGGGTCATACTAATTGATAAAAATACATATCTAAAAAATTAGTTGTGGCTCCATTATTATACCACATTTTTATGGATAAAATTTTTAATGACAATTTTCTTTGTGCACAAATGTAAAAAAAAAAACTTAGACCATGTATTTTAATGTTCCAATCATGCTTTGAGTGTAGAGGCTATAATTTTAATAGTAACTCCTTGGGGTCAGAGTATTCTGTTAGCATATCAATTGAGATTTTCATGTGCAAATAACATAATAAAGTATGAGGATTTGATTATATTATTGCATGTCACATGTGATTTAAATATTAAATCTATCAAAATATATGGTGATCTTCAAGTTTTATTCACTTAAGTGATGCATGCCTTTGAAATAAAAAAATAAAAAAAATTCCATATTCTAATCTAGTGTTTAGTTTGATCACCTAATTTTATGAGTTTGGGATAAGTAACATTATTAAAAAATAATAATAATCATGTAGATGTTATGGCTACTATTTATTCCCTTGTTTCTATTTATATTAAAAAATTATCATGTTATACTAATTATTAGATGTGTGCTTCTATTATTTCTAGGTTATGACTTTATAAGACAAACATTGTTATGGAATATATAGATTTTAGATCTCGATGGCTATATTTATGAGTATTATTTTAGTTTTGAATCTTTTGATTGTGTGTCTTGATGAAAAATTAGACTAAACTTTATTTTTTTGGGATTTATGTGGATGGTTTTATTCCATTATCATTTCCAATGTGAGTTATTATTAATTTTTTATGAAAGTCTATTTGTAAGCTTTTATAAAATTATTTTTTGGTCTTTCTAGTATGGTAGAATAGAAATAATAATATGGTTTGTTTTTGATATTAACGAAAGGTTGAGGTCCCCATCAACCTTCCATTTAATGATCTAAAAAACTATTAGATGCTTAAAATAACCCACCATCACATTATTATATCTAGACATGTTGGTTGTATTTTCATCCAAAATTTAAAGAATCAATAAAATAAAATTACAAATATATTATATTAGATATATTATTATTATTGTAGATGTTATTTTCAAGATATATTTTGATGGACACCATAGACACATAAATCTAGTCACATGTACTTGACAATGTTATTTTTTGACACACCATAAATGACTTGAATTATGCCCAAATACATGAATCTCATTTATAATTTATATAAGCCATTTATATATATGTAGGTTTAAATATTTTTTCTATCATTACTACATAAAACTTCCCAAGTCAAATGCTCAAACTGCTTCATACTATCCTAAGGAATTTCACATTACTAGGTACATATAAATTAATGGCTTGGAGTAATTTTTGATATAATATTTCCCATTACACTCCCCTCCCTCTTTTACATGTTCCAATATTTAAATTTTCCCTTAGGGTTTTAAATACAAAATAATGAAAATAATGAATTTCATGTGGTAAAAACATAATCGTGATATCTTAGTCTCTTTAGCAGACATAGGTGCACAAGTTTCAATATTTATTTTTTTATCATGGTTAACATAGAGAAGTATACCATAAAAATATGAGAGTGACCTACACTACTATCTAGATAACATAAAATTATCTAAGAATATTCTCATATTGTCTTGAGTTATGTCTCTATCAATTTTTTCTTTTCTTTTTTATTCAGTCATTAGTCATAGTTAACTAGGACAAGTTCACAATCAACAAGCATAATTTACATGCACTATAGGTCATGTGTGGACCTATCTACAATTAGTTTTAGAATATGCTCCTAATTCTGAGCATGCATATTTTTTTTGGATTTACACTTTCATATATTTGAAACATTCAAAAGGATTCCTAGTATGAGTTACGTATATTTCTTCTTAGTGTTTTCCAAAAATAATAGTTTTCCATAGTTATCAATTTCCAATTTGAGAATTGTTAAAATTTAAATATTCATCATTATGATATCTCTAAAGATTTACACATACATATATATACATACACATACATATATATATATATACATACATATATATATATATACATACATATATATATATACATACATATATATATACACACATATATATATATATACACATATATATATACATATATATATATATATAAATGTATTTATTGTTTTATCAAAAATAAGGTTATATATATATATATATATATATATATATATATATTACCTTATTTTTGATAAAACAATAAATACATTTATATATATATATATGTATATATATATGTGTATATATATATATGTGTGTATATATATATGTATGTATATATATATGTATGTATATATATATATGTATGTATATATATATATATGTATGTGTATGTATATATATGTATGTGTATGTATATATATATATATATATATATATATATATATATAAACTTGTACATTTTCAAGCAATATTTTTCTAATTTTTGTCATAGGTTTCAAATTAATTTATGATTTCTATATACAAAAATATTATTTTTTGATTTGGTTTTAAATTTCAAATTTCAATTTCTTTACTTTCCTAGAAACTATGTTTTGGTAGTTTTAAAATTCATATGGGTTGTCATTCTGGGCAAAGCGGTATTCAATTCTACCTGAGTCATGGTGTCAGGGGTATTACCAAAATATTCAAACCATTAGACAACACTACAAACCACACATACACACATTATAGTTTTTACTTACCTTATAGTATATCAAAAATTCTTATGATTTATTTTTTCAGTTATGGGAAGCCTTTAATCATTTATTCTGGTAGTGCACTGGTAAGCAATATGCTTTAAGAAGTTACTTTCAACATACCTTAGATATGAGATAGTTTAGCTACAGGATGGTGAAATCCTCCATAGTTAGTTCCCTTTGGGTTGTCTTCTCTATTTTTGGCTAGAATCAATATATTTGAGATCTTACAAAGTAAACACACCCTATCTAATTATAACCCTTTTTATTTTTATTTTACAGATTTGCAAACCACTCAAGACATTTAAATCTTATATTGTATTAGAGAGTTATCAGTGATGTCATTGTGATGTCATGGAGGTGTCTTGGTAAGTGGCTAAAGTGCCTTTTTAATCTAAGTGATAATGATGAAGTGTGCAATGTGTTTATCCTCGTATGCTTGAAGGAGGCATGGTTGATCTTTAGTTTTGGCATGGTTAGAGATATTTAGGGATGAGTATGGTGATTTGAGAACATAAAAAGGGTCTTATCAAAAGTCAAGAATGATTTGAATTCTTGTGTTCATGAGTGGTTTTTATCTAGGAGTCCATAGTTTTCATCTAGACATTTTGGGTCCAATGGTAGAAAATTTAAGTAGGCAATTTGCTGACATCACCATTATCATGTGTGGATGAGTTAGGGGGAGTTTGTCATATAGTTGTGATCAAATTAGTCCCTATTTTTTATGTGATAAATTTAAGGTCATGTAACTAAGCACAATAAAATATATGCAGATGCAAAGTTGGGTTCCTAGGTAGTTTGACAGTGTTTTCCCATAGCCAAATTTGTATGAGGCAAGAAATAACTAAGCAGTTTGGTGATGGCATATATTGTACATGTGAATGTTTCAAAACAAGTTGATCATATTAGTTTGTTTATTTTGTGCCTAATATATATTCACTAATTTATAGGTCATATGATGAATCACGCTAAAATATATGCATGTTCAAAGTTGTCCTTCCAAGACAGTTCTTAACATAGTTGGCTCTATGGTAGAATAAATCTAAGTGAGTAAATTAATAGAGTTATATCTTTCAAATGCAAAGGTTTTAAGAGAATAAAATTTGACACATGGTTAGATTATCATATGTGAAGAGATCATATATTCCAAATTTTAGATCATGCATCTAAGTGTAACAAAATTTATTGAGGTCCAAAGTTGGCCTTCCAAATAGATAGCAATGGTTCCCATACTTAGTCTATTTTGCATGATGTTAAAGATCAGGACTAAATGAATATCTAATGAATCAAGGCAATCATAAAAGATTAATATAATGGTGATTATTGAGAGATGATTTCAAGGTGTCCAATAGTTAATGAAGTTAAATATTGAGCTCCTTACAAAAGGATCAACAGAGCGTGTTCATTCTAAGATGTATGGAAGCAGTGAGATGAGGATAAGTGTTCAAAGTTTAATGTTGGGCCAAGATAAAGATAGAGTTTTATTCAAGGATCAATGGTGAGAAGATATTAATATTTATTGAGATAAATGGTGTGTATTAAATTCAAGTGGTCAAAGTGATAGTTATCTATCATTGTTAAATCAAGGACAATCTTGAAGAGATCAACAGAGTGTGTGTGATCAATATTGTGATATTTCATAAGATGAGGCTAAGTGTTCAAAGTTTAACATTTAGGTAGTGGCAGACTTTGAGTTAAATTTTGATCAATATCAATAGTGCATGATTGATCTAAGTTTTGAGGATACAATATGAGGACACGGTATTTGAAGTTTAACTTTGACCGTTTGAATTCAAATATTTGAATTTAACAAAGGAAAGACCAGTACTTGGTTTATGAGCCATAACTTTTGATTTATGCATAATTTGATCATGGTGTAAAAATAAAAGATGTAGAGGAATCCAAGATTCATCTATAAATATAGTTTTAAAGATATGAAAGTATGTATAGACAAATATATTGAGGTTCAAAGTTGACTATGTGTTTGACTATGTTTTACAAGTGACCTAAGAAGGATAATTAAGCTTGTGTTGATGATTGTTTCGATGTATCATGATGAATTAGATATTTTAAAGTGTTTTATACTCTATGAGGATCATTTGTATGGATTTTTTAAGTGTGATAAATATATCTTGAGCATGAACAAATATTAAGAAGTTGATTGTGTGTTCATTCATGGTGTCCTGATGAACAAGGCTACTATTTGAGTTGATTGAGCTTGCATAGAAGAGTGAAATGATGATTGTAAGAATTTAAAAATGAAAAAGGAGTAATTTGGGGTGGACCTATGTATTTATAGTTAGTCTTACGTTATTTTTTTTCTTGATGATGTGCTAAATGGGTGAATAGGTCTCCATGAGACCTATAAGAGATATAAGAGCCTAATTGAAAGGTGTATCTTCTTAAAGATGACCCATGAATGCTATGGATGACCTATGTGGATGGAATTGATATATGTATCAATGAGATATATGAATTAAGGGTTAAGGAATTCTTATTGGCTGACTTAGATGGTGATGATCATGAATGCTCTATAAATAGTGAAACCAAATGTGATGGTTTCTAGACTTGGGGAGTGATTTGTAAGAGGTGTGCATGTGAGATTTATGGAACAAAGGAGAGGAAGAGTGAATAATAGACGATTTTATGATTAAATATGATTGAGGACTATGTGTATGACTTGTGGGTCATGTTTTTGATGTTAGAATAGTGCTCTTATAGATGAAGGATGAGCAAAGAGGTTTAGGGTAATACAAAAGGTGGTTTTGGATGCATTGAGTGTGTAGAGTTGAAGAGAGATGATATAATTTGTATCTATATTATATTTTAAGGAAATAAATGTTTAAGAGATGTGGTTTTCATAGGTGTTTATATGGTATCTCAACATCAAGGGGGTTTTATTCTCCTTATAAGGTGAAACTTGCTAAAGGTCTAGTTGTTGTGGCAGCTCAACTAGATAGGTGTGGTAGCACTTTGTGGGATTGTAGTCTCACTAAATAAGGGATGGTAGTTTATTGATTAATTATAATTGGTTGAAATTGGTTCTTATTATTATATAATATTCCATTTATAGGTTTTAGTGGATTTTCTCCCCTAAAAGGGTTTCCCACATATGTCATGTGTTATGTGCTTGATCTTGCATTGTTTTTCTTGTTCATTGCTATGATTGTTGTGTATCATTCATGAATGATTATGGTAATTTGTTAAGAGTTTTTAAAGGTTTTAAATTAAATTTGAATTATTTGGTCTCATTGATTCACCCCCCCTCTCAATGATTGTACCTCTAATTATTGGTATCAGAGTAGGTCCTTTGGAGGAAGCTTAATAACTTAAAGGATATCTTAAGTAGGTATAAAGATGACCAAGCAGTTAAAGAAAGAAAATCAATAGTAGAAGACTGTGATCAAGGCATTTGAGTAATAAATATATATCTTGAAGAAAGATGTTAAATAGGATGAGAGGGTTATTACTGACCTCAAGGTTTAGCTAGAAGATTCCAAGGAAAGTTGTTCAAAATAAAAAGACATCATGTAAGATGAGGAAGTTTTACATAACAGTAGAGAAGATGATAGAGAGGAAGAAGAAGTTGATCTATAATTTGAGATCATGAGTGCACTTGGTGAACTAAAGGAGCAAAAAAAGAGGAATCATAAAATGAGGAATATGAACAAAGGTCTTAAAGCACATTTTAGTTCTCTTGAGGTAATTTTGCTAGGCATGTCCAAGAAAGAAGAAAAAATTATCAAGAATAGATCAAGTCTATTGAAGTGTAAGCATATAAATTGCAAGACATGGCCAATAAGGCCAAAGAGGATGAAGATAAGATTAATATTCTTGAGTGTCAGTTAAGGACTGCAAATACAAATCTAAAAGCAAGAGAAGATGACTACACTTAGATAAAAATTGAGATGGGGTCCTTGTAGAGTTAACATGAGCTTATTGTAGTCAAATTGGATAAACTTGAAAATAAGCATGAGAATCTTGAGTATGTCAAGGAGAATGAAAGATTTGAAAGTAATGCAAGATGGTTTGTTAGATAATTAAATGCTTCAAGGTATGATAGTTTATTCCATGGTCATTATTATACATGTATTAAGTATGGTCATAGAGCTATGAAATATAGAAGGAAGTTAGTCAAGAATGAGTTTTCATGGAGCCTTGGAAGAAGAAGCAATTGGTCTTAGAGAAATCATATCTCAGATTAGTCAAATGTAAATGAAGAATCAAATATGAATAATATATATGACTACCAAGAGAATTTATCTTCTATCTAGATAGAAAAAGAAGATCACAATCATTATCAAGCAAAAGGTATGAATGATCTTATTTATTTCAGTTGTCATATAGTTGGTCACATTTCTAGGTATTTCAAGAATAGTTTGAATGAGTTCCCAAGAAAAATAAGGTGTATGGAGCTCCTAGTGTGCAAAGAAGAGGTCATAAGCTTGATAAAAGAGATTAGACTAAGATCAAAGATGGTTTGTTTGCTATGATTGACATGAAGGAAAGTCAAGATTTTATATTGACAAATTTTAGTGACAAACCTCAAGAAAATAATTAAGTCAAGGATTCATTCAAAGTCAAATAAGACTGCAAGTTAGATGAGATTATGGAGATATGGGACTCTCTAGAGTTTTGGGACTTTTAGTCTCTCTATGTCAAAGGCGTGTCTTTCTCTAAGCTTCAAAGAGACACTTTATAGAAAGAGGAAGCATGATGGATGTTGGTTGGGTCTTGATTGATGTTGCAAGATAAAGAAGGTCATGAGAAGATGTGTTGGATTACTGAGAAAGACTTTGTTGATTGGAATATTTGTGTGTCAAGATGCTCTTTAATTAATCAATTTGCTCTTAGTTTTTAAAGAACTAACCTAAAGGATGAAAGGTAATGACTTAAGGGTTTGATGTCTTCAAACCTTAAGGTATGTGTTAATGATGCTAATGACTTAGTTTTGGTATATGAAGCTAAGTGAACATCAGATGGAGAATATGAAATGTTTTCATTAGTTGGTGACATGCGTTTAATGCATATTTGAGCCCAATTTAGTGTTATTTATCATGAAAGAATGTTGGTAGTGTTTGCAGGGTCAAAATGGGTGTTTCTAGGTGATCTAATGAGATTGATGTAATATCAAGAAGATTTTAATGCTCAAAAAGGTCTATTGACCTTATTATATATTTTTTCAAATGGTTTTATGGTCTGAATGTATGTTGAAGTCAAATTGGATATTTTTATTTGCTCTCAAGTTTCCCTATTTGTGTTTAAAAATATGCAGGTTCTAAAATGAGTTATAGGATGTATGGGTTCCGAAAGGTGTGTAAACTCAAACCTTGGTCCAAAAGTGTGTGATGGGTGTTTCTAGGTGTGCAATAAGTTTTAGAGGTGTGCATTGACTAGAAGGAGGTTTGTTGACCTTGTTTATTTTGAGTTTCTAGGGTTTTGGACTATGTTTGATAAGTGGTTTGCCTTATGATTTGAGGTCTAAGGCTTCTTAATAAGATTAATGACACAAATGGGTTGCCAAATAAAGATTAATGGAGATTTTAAGATTTATGTTTTTCATGTTATTCATGTTTTTATCAAGATGGAGGTCTAATTGGTAAGTTGGTTTGTGAAGGAAGTATGTTATAGAAGATGAGCTAGGTAATTCAAATTAGTTTGATTGAGGGGACATATGATAGTGCTATAGATATGAATTTTTAGGAATTTAAGTTATGTCTATAGAAATTTGTGGGATCTATAAGTTCCAGGTAGGGCTATTAGGAGACTAGACAAGGCTAATATGAAGAATAATGTTTTTTGCTCAGTTTTTTCAAAATAATAAGTATGTATGTTTCAATGAGAGTTATCAAGTTATTTTAGAGAATGTTTCCTATTTGGTGAGTGACATGAAGTTTTGTTGGTGGTCCTTGTGGTAGCTTGAGAGAGAAGGCTAATAAGCCTGTGTGGTGGTTCTTAATGATGTATGGAGATCAAAAGATACTCAAGTGATGAAATGGGTTAGAAATCTTAGGGGGAGTCCATCTTAGATGTTTCTTAGTGTTTTCCATTAGATGCCAATGTTTTATGTGTTTTGTCTTCATTGGTTATAGTGCTAGGTTGAAGAAGAATGTTGACTTGTGGCAAGAGGCTATTATCAAAGCAAGAAGAGGCAGGCTTAAGGTAAGGGGAGTTTGTACTATCTTTCTAAGATGGTCTTATCCTATTGATAGTGTTTTCAGGTATTTAGGATCACTTGGTGCCCACTTTTTCATTGTGTCAAAGGGGGAGAAATTTCCTATTATGAAGTTCTTGAAGAGAGAGAAGGAAGATGAGCCATATATTGCTATATGATGGGTGTTGACATCAATGACAAAGGCAAAGATTATTAGATATTTTTCAATGATGTCATGGTGATGTCATGGAGGTGTCATAGTAAGTGGATGAAGTTCCTTGTTAATCTATGTGATAATGATAAAGTGTGCAATGTGTTTGTTATAGTATCCTTAAAGGAGGCTTGGTTGATATTCAATTTTGGCATGGTTAGAGATGTACAGGGATGAGTATGGTGATTTAAGCATGTGAAAAGGGTCCTATAAAAAGTCAAAAACTATTTAAATTCTTATGTGCATGAGTGGATTTCATTTAGTAGTCCATAGTTTTCATCTAGACATTTTGGGTCCAATGGCAAATAATTTGAGTAAGTAGTTTGTTGACATTACCATTGCCATATGTGGATGAGTTAGGGGGAGTTAGTCATATGGTTGTGATAAAATTAGTCTATAATTACTATGAACTAAATTTTAAGTCATGAAACTAAGTTAAACAAAAGATATGAAAATGAAAAGTTGGGCTCCCAAATAGTTTGACAATGTTTTCTCATACTTAGACAAATTTGTATGAGGCAAGAAAGAGCTAAGTAAGCAGTTTGGTGATGGAATAACATTAGTCTATAATTACTATGCACTAAATTTTAAGTCATGAAACTAAGTTAAAAAAAAGATATGCAAATGAAAAGTTGGGCTCCCAAATAGTTTGACAGTGTTTTCTCATACTTAGACAAATTTGTATGAGGCAAGAAAGAGCTAAGTAAGCAGTTTGGTGATGGAATATATCGTACATGTGAACATTTTAAAATAATTTAACCATATTAGTTTATTAATTTTTATGCCTAGTTGATATACACTAAATTTTAGGTCATGTGATGAAGCACAAAAAAAGATATACGTATTTAAAGTTGGCCTTCCAAGATAGTTCTTGACATAGTTGGCTCTATGGTAGAAGAAATTTGAGTGAGAAAATTAATGGAGTTATAAATCACACTTACAAAGGTTTTACGATTAGTTGGACACATGGTTAGATTATCCTATATGAAGATATCATATGGTACAAATTTTAGATCATGCATCCAAGCACAATAAAATTTATTGAGGTCTAAAGTTGGCCATACAGACATATAGCAATGGTCCCCATACTTGGTCTATTTTGCATGATATTAAATATCATGACCAAATGAAGATCTAGTGGTTCATGGGTGATCATAAAAGATTGATATAATGGTGTGTATTGAGTGAGATTATTTCAATGTGTCTAATGGTTAACTAAGTTAAAGATTGAGATCCTTATAAAAGGATTGATATAGCGTGCTCATTCCAAGATGTCTAAAAGCAGTGAGATAAGGACAAGTGTTCAAAGTTTAACATTGAGTAAAGATAAAGATTGAGTTTTTTCTAAGGATAAATAGTGAGTGCATGCTCATGATAATTGAGATCAATGGTGTGTATTAAATTCAAGTGGTCAAAGTAACATTTGTCTAGCATTGTTAAAGTGAGGACAATCTCTAAGAGTTCAATAGAGCATATGTGATCAAGATTGTAAGATTACACGAGATGAGGCCAAGTGTTTGAAGTTTAACATTTGGGTAGTGGCACACTTTGGCTAAAATTTCATAAATATCATTGACACATGTTTGATCTAAGATGTGAGGACATAATTTGAGGACATGGTGTTCAAATTTTAACTATGACCGTTTGAATTCAAATATTTGAATTTAACAAAGGAAAGACTAGTGCCTGATTTATGGGTTATAACTTTTGATCTATGCAAAATTTGATCATGATTTAAAAAGAAAAGATGTAGAGGAATATAAGAATCATCTATAAATATAAATTTGAAGATTTAGATATATGTAAAATCAAATATATTGAGTTTAAAAGTAGACTATGTGTTTGACTATGTTTTACAAGTGACCCAAGAAGGATAATTGAGCTTGTGTTGATGATTGTTTCAATGTATCATGATGACTTAAATATTTTGGAGTGTTTTAGACTCAATTAGGATAATTTTTATGGATTTTTTAAGTGTGAAAAATCTATCTTGAGTATGAACAAATATTAATAAGTTGACTGTGTGTTTGTTCATGGTGTCTTGATGAACAAGGCTACTATTTGAGTTGATTGAGCTTGCATATAAGAGTGCAATGATAACTGCAAGCATTTGAGAATGAAAAATGAGTCACGTGGAGTGGACATATGAATTTTTAAGTGGTCTTATGTTATTTTTTTTCTTAATGATGTGATAAATAGGTGAATAGGTCTCCATGAGACCTATACAAGCTACAAGGGCCTAATTGAAAGGTGTAGCTACTTAAGGGTGACCCATGAGTTTTATGGATGACCTATATGGATGGTATTAAGATGTGTTTTGACTAGATAGTTCCTTAAGTTTTAAGGCATGTTCATTGTATGACTTAGATGGTGATGATCATGAATGCTCTATAAATAGTGAAACCAAATGTGATGGTTTCTAGACTTGGGGAGTGACTTGCAAGAGGTGTGTATGTGAGAGTTATAGAGTGAAGGAGAGGAAAAGTGACTAGTAGATGAGTTGATTAGTAAAACTTATTGATGACTATGTGTATGACCTATGTCTGATGTTTTTGATGTCATAATAGTGCTCTTTTAGATTAAGGATGAGCAAAGAGGTCTAAGGTGATCCAAAAGGTGGCTTTAGATGCATTGAGCGTGCAGAGTTGAAGAGAGCTGATATACTTTATATCTCCATCAGATTGGAAGGAATTAGTGTTCAAGTGATGTAGTAATCATAGGTGTTGTAGAATCTCAAAATCTAGGGGGTTGTATCCTCTTTTAAGGTGAAACTTGTTAAAGGTCTAGTTGTTATGGCAACTCATCTAGATAGGTGTGGTAGCACCTTGTGGGATTGTAGTCTCACTAAATAAGGGATGGTAGTTATTTGATTAGTTGTAATTGGTCTAAATTTATTCTTATTATTATAGGATAATAGTCCATTTTTAGGTTCTAATGGGTCTCTCCCCCAAGAGGGTTTCACACATATGTCATGTGTTATGTGCTTGATCTTGCATTATATTTCTTGTTCATTTATATGATAATTATGTATGATTCATAAATGCTTATGGTAACTGGTTAAGAGTTTTGAAAGGTTCAAAATTGAAGTTGGATTATCTGGTCTCATTGATTCACCCCCTCAATTATTGTACCTATAACATATTCCTCTAAGGTGAAATGTTATATTAATTAGAACTAATATAGATCTTATTCAAATTCCTTTGGTCTCTTCTAAAATGGATAATTTAAACACTTTTGATCAATATGATAATGTAACTCTTCAAAATTATTTACATTTTGAAGATGATGTTAGTGATAAACATGATAATAAAGATAATGAAACTATGAAAAATAATCCTAAGATTTATGATAAATTAATCCCAAAGAGATTAATGGGGTAGATCTTGAGCAAGTAAAATAATTATCCAATTTCCATCAATAAATTTTACAATGTCTCAATCAAGTGGACAAGGTTGTCTGATTCTTCTAGCATTTAAGACTACACATCAATAAAATATTGTATCGTCTCAACTACAATAACAAGATATACCTTTAAATTTTTTTAATCCTCTAATATTTTCTACTATTTCCTCTATTCCTATATCAACATCTCAAATTACATGTGTTCCATCATCCTTAGGTATGGGGGCATCACATGGTTTCTAACATATTACTTTTCCTATTATATATAGGCATCATACACACATACTTTGATTAATACACTTGGTCCACCACCAAACTTTCTTAATGCACCTTATTGAGAAAAGGGTTATATCCTTATATGCTAAGGTGTTGTAAGTGGATCAAGGTGTCTCTAGATCTAGTCATTCAATATATTTTCCTACTTTTTTTCACAATCCATTAACACTTGATATAACGTCTCAACCATTACCATTAGGATTTTACATAGCCTAAGCTACCACTCTATGATGGTAAATGTGATATTGAACAACATCTCTAATAATTTTATAGAACATGTTTGGACAATGCTTACAATGATAAATTATTAACCAATATTTCCCCAAGATGCCTCAAAGATTTATCTTTGCAATGGTGCTATGATCTTCTTATCCAATCAATTAGATCATTAAACCATTTTAAAAATCCATTTATATCACACATCTCTATTAACATTGGCGGAAATATATTTTATGCACAAATTAAAAAAATCAAGCAAGGTTCAAATGATTCATTAGTGAATATGTTCTTTAGTATAAAAATATTCCAGCTAAGATGGAAAGTTTTATGTTGGGAAATGAATTATGAGATATATTAACATAAATTATGTTTTCAATAATCCATTATATCATGATTACAATATTCAAATGTTTTTATCAATTATGCCAAATGGTCAAAGAAGGATAAGTTAAACTCAAAGCTTTGAAAATGTCAAAATATACACTAAATGATACATCTAATTCAAATATCAAAGCAAACCAAAATATAAGGTTAAATATAATGAAATAAAAGGATAAATAAAAAATAATAGTCAATATAGTGCCATAATCAATAAATAAGCTTCAATTGACAACTCAATGGAGGAGGCAATTTGAAAGGTTACCATAACCTCCTCGTACTTTATTATAAAAATTAATTGATTAAAATATCATATCTCTCCCTCCACCATTATAGGTTGATATGAACAACCCTCAACATAAGGAATATGATAATAAGATATACTATGACTATAAATGATGTAATGGACATTTAAAAAATAAGTGTTTATAGCTAAGGCATAAGATACAAGATATTATCGATGATGATACTATTGAGCTACGCACATGAAAAGAAAAAGTTATACCATAGAGAAATGATAACATAAAACTAAAAATATTTAGTAATCCATTTACAAACCATGTTATAGAAGAAAATACAAACAACTCAAGGGTACATCATGCATATAATGTGCATCCTCCTCCTAAGACATATATAAGAACATTACCAACATGCCTTATGATCTTATTTGATGATAGTGAAATTAATGATGTTGATTCAGATAAACATGGACTCTTTATTTAAGATTAAATTAAAAAAACCCTAAACACAATGTCATGATTGATAATGGATCAAGTGAAAATATATTACAATAACACTTCTTCATAGTCTTAGAACATAGAGTAAAATTTACAAGCTACACCAAAAATATTCAAAATTGCTTTAACTAATTTGGGAATTAATGTAAAACCCTAAGTAGATAAAAGAGCTATGTATATAAATAAGGGAATAAAATATCAAAGTATTAACATCCACTAATTTATATGATAACTAATTTGTTTGCTTATCCTATAAATAGTAATGAATTGAAAAGGGTGTACTTAGCTAGAAAGTATGACTAAAATAGACAAGTGGTAGGCTAGAAAGTGGTACAGGAATAAGGAAGAGTGCCATCAACCATAAAAAAACATCATAAACCTCCTTAGATAGTACTATGTCCCTCTTTTCCAATAAAAAACTATGCTACTGACCTTATATGCTATGTTATTTACCCTTGTAGATAAAATAGTTAAACTTGGGGTAGACCTTTGCTCTATTCTAAGAAGCCTATGTCTACATGATCAAAATTGGGTTATCATCTATGATTCATTTTAACTAATTTCACTATGGAAACCTAAGCCTCCATTATTGATAGGTTTATGACAAACACAAGTGTAAGAAGAGTGGCATTACTAGGGTAGGATGGATGTGATCTAAACACCCCATGTATTGAGCATTGCATACATACCAATACCTCAAAAGGGGATCAAGACTGATGTAGTTCTCCCAATCTAAGTGCTGGTGAAAGTGAGAGTGATGCTAGTATGCCTGATTATGAATGTTGATTTGAATGCTTTGAGTGTGACTTGGAATTATAAATTTTAGAAAAATTAAGCTCTAGGCCACTATAGATGGATGTATGCATAAATAAGGGTAAATCGAGATCAATGACCATAATTTGTACAACTATTTCTAAGTCTGTTTATGATAATTTCCATCTAAGGGATGAATGAATGAGAGTGGTCTTTAAATATGTTCTAATGCTAGTTGAGACATGAAATGAATTTAGGCAAACACTAAGATGCTTTAGGGAGTGGAAATATATTTGTTGGGGATAGAAGAAGCTAAGGGTCAATAACACTACCATATTTTCTAATAATGCACTACACTATATAGAAAAAGGGATATGATATTATCTAGGTGGTTGACACGTGTGAAAGGACATGGGATGCCTAGGTGATGGATTAATGTGGATTTTGGCATATATGGGCGTGGGATAAAAGTGAATATAAGTTAGAAAAAGGATCAAAAGAGGCCCTAAGATAGGTCTAGGGATAAGCTAAGGATAGGGTGGTCTCAAGTGACACTCATTGTATTAAATGGAATTTTAGATGACTACATTCCCCCCTTTATTCTATAAATGAAACAAAGTGAAATGACTAGGATAAAGGAATGAGAGATGTACCTAGACTTACCTAAGAGGTAAAGCCTATGAATGTGGGTCTAAGTCTATAAATTATGCTCTATTGTATGTCTTACAAATGAAACATGTATGAATTAGTACTTACTTAAGAAACATCAAAAGCAAAGACAAAAAAAAGTAAAAAGATGAGAGAGAGAGGAAGGTAATACATACATTTCATTTGGTATTCAAACCAATACAATAACCTGGTGACATCTTGTGTGTGTGTGTGTGTGTAGATGGTGATTAAATGGTGAATAGCTTGGATGAGGATAATGTCTTGCCCAATACCCATGTATGGGTCTCTCAAGAAATCAAGATGACCTTGACCCCACCATTGCCCACCCCTATTTGGTGGAACATAATCTATGAATATCTTGGATTGGACTAACAACTTGTACAATCCTCTTATGTATGTGGATCAAGAAGTCATATAGGCTATGACTCCATCATTGACTACCCATGTGTATTAGATACATATGAATTTGAAACTATGTGATTTAATTGAACCAATGTAAGATGTATCTAGACCACATAGAACCTATGAAATGTAAAAATGGTCTAGGCCACATAGGAATGAAAACTACTATAGTGAAATAAGGCATCATTCTTGTGTGATCTTGGTATAAAATAGGTACATATGGTGTTTGAAGTATATGACATGGAGAATAACATGGATTTGTCATTCCATCTAAGAGAAATGGTTCAAAATTAAACATATGGGAATAATATACTATAGACATGCCCCTAATTCTAATTCTAAGCATATGGATTATATACTAAGTCATATTAATTTGTTCTCGTGCATTTATAAAACTAAAATGGGAGCGATAATATCATACATGATGACCCCAATCTAAGAAAACCCACATAATTCTATGTAAAAATTAAGTATATATTGAACATATTTGATAATAAATGATTAAGACTATGCAAATTTGAATTATAACTACTATACCTTTCTAATAATTATAGAATCTTCTATTTTTGAGGCCACTGGTCAATAGCACAGTGGGTGGACTATAACACACTATTATTTTAGAAGTGTAATACACTATATTATGTCCAAAATTCCCCCTTTTCATGGAAATGGTGGAACCCTCTTTAAAAACACAAAACCATATTTTCCATACCCATTCTCTCATTCTAGTTGGCTCTACCTATGGTAAGTCTTTGAAATCCCATGTTGCCATAGTTTTTATTGAGCATGTGGTATTGATAATGACCAATTAATCTAAATTTCAAGACTCAAAGGTTTATGAAAGAAAAAATTCCAAAACTTGTTGATACTCCATAGTTAAAATAGGCTTTCTTGCTTTCAAGGTTTAATGTGTTAACTTTACAGGTTTGCTCTCTCTTGGATATTCATAGAGTCTCAGTCCTATTCTTAGTGTATCATATCATAGAGTCCTATGTGGAATTTTGGAGCCTAGGTAGCTTCCAAGTGAGCAATTAATTGATAGCTATTCATTTCTCTTTCACTTAGTTATTTCTTATGTTTTCCCATATGTTCTTCCATGTGTCAAATCTCATTACTATGTGACTTCAGGATATTTAGCAAAAGATTAGTTAGAATTTTTAAATGAGTAAATTTATGAGCAAAGGTTATGAAGGATTTGTAGAAATTATCCAACTTTCTAGGTCTTTAGAGAAAATATTCTAGATTTTTTTGAGAAAAATTTATAAAGATAAAGTTGGTGAAGAATAATTACAAAAAATGTCATGAAAAGATTACATAATCATGATACAATGAGAAAATGCCATGTGGCCTATGTTAGATGCATCAGTCTCTAAATCCTAAAAAAATTTAGGGCTTAAGAGAGCTTGATGCAATTAGTGAGAACCACGTGGATTATTGTTAGAAGTATTAGTCTCTTGATCTTGATAAAGATGTTAGAGATAAGAAGAGTTTGATGAAATTAGGAAGTGTCATATAGCCTAAGATTAGAAGCTGTCAATATTCTAGCCAATCACCCACACCAATGAAGAATGGCCACTCTCTCAGACTTGATAAAAATGTCATATCTTTAAAGAGCCCAACCTAACCAATGAATACCACATCAACTAGAGGTAGAGTGTTTAGTCTCTTGGTCATGATAGAAATGTCATATCTTGGTAGATCCTAACCAAATCAAAGGATTCCATGTGCCCTAAAGGTCAAAAGTGCCTAGATTTGACCAATAAGCTCTCATTATTATTAGATGCATCATTATCCTGATCTTGAGAGTGCCTAATGTAATGAGGGAATATGATGTGGCCTATTTTAAAAATAGTCAATATCCCTTATTTAATAGAGATGTTAGAGTTTAAAATAGCTCAATGTATCACAACATGACATGTGGCATAATTGAGGATTTTATCAGGTGGGCCCTTAAATTCCCTAAGATGGATATAATGAAGTATAAATAGAATCATAGGGGATAATAAGATTATACAATATGTCCCCAAATAGTATCTAATCCATCTTAAGGCTATAATAATGAAGTGTTAGGTTATGCCTATGTATCGACCGTTGACATGAGGATTAGTCAGAAGGTGACAAGTGACATGAAGTAAAAGATCCTAGGAGGATTTAAGGATGAGGTGGATGTGTACCTAACCCACTTTAAACATTAATGAAGTGGGAAACCAAACCTTTATTGGATAATTTAAATTGTCTCATCACCTTTACTAGATATAATAAGTGGTCTATAATCATATTCTCTAAATTTAACTCTAGATTGGGAAATTGAGTGGAAGATTGAAACACCCACTCAAATTTGAATCCAAGATGAGTGAGATTCTAAATGCCATTAATATAAGGGGATGAATGTGTATTTACATAATTATCCTAAGGAAATGTCATTAGACATTATAGCTCTAGACTCCTAAATTTAGACTCCTTACTTTTTACTCTAACATGGTGCCTTCTACTCCTACTTCACCTAGAGCTCTTGTACCAAATTTCATCTTACTATAATGGTTGCTTCATCTTTAAATCCCAAGGTTGAGCCTAAATATAGAGACACTCTATTCCTAGATATCTTGACCTAATTCAAGCATTATAATCAATTATTCAAAGCCTTCAACTAAGTTCTTAAGGATTTGGTCACTGATGATGATGATCAAGCCAAATTTGAAAATGCCCCATATACATACGAGAAGTGTGGCCTACATAGGGATGTATCTAAGTTTAAAGTGATCCATTATGCCAAATTGTTTATAAATATACTCCTATTTCCTAAAAAGGTGAAAGATGATGTCCATGATTAGGTTTGATCAGCCAAATCCTAGGATCAGATTGTTGACATCTCAAGAACCACATATAAATCTTATTACAATCTTTTAGAGTTCACCCTTTCATATGACTCAGTGGTGGTATATAAATCAACTAACACCTTCAAAATATATGATGTCCTAAGGGATTGGGCCAATAAATTGGATGCCAAATGGGTAAATAAAGATGACACCAATGCATACATATCTACACCTTCAAGAAGGAGGTCTAAATTGGCATGATTCTACTAAACTGATTGTTTGGGGCCCCATATTGACTACATGTCAACATATTGTGGGTGAAATTTCTTCACATGATTTTGGATGGCTCCTAAGTACCTAACCTAGTAGGAGTGATTGATTTCAACATGGTTAAGGCCATAGCAGATGCTCGAGCAAGTGGGAATTTTTACATGATGATTTATCTTATAAACGTAGTTTATATGTTTTTCAAGCCATCTGATTTTATTGTATGGGTTATTGGAGGCTATGTGGTTCATGTATTTTTATACAATCTATATGTCCACCAATACATAAATTAAATTTGGGACATATATGAGTCTTTATATCGGGTGGTATACTATGTGATCAACAAGGCCCTTATACCTCATATATCAAAGGAAATCAGAGACTCACTGGCTCCCATCAAAGACTACTAGTATTGTTAAGAGAATATAATCATTTAATTCATGGGTATTATTATGGATCCCATCTACTTTGCCCATCACATCCTAGATTTCCTTGTTGAGATAGAAATTACTTACCAATTGGTGGAGGGATTTTTTGTGTGTTATATTAGTGTTTAGTAGAAGGCCTACTAGCCTATTCTAATCATCATCAAGAATCATGTGTATTTATCTTTCCCTCCCTTATAGAATATGGTGACTAGCATGGATTATTTAGCCTCAGGGAGAGCCAAACCATGAGACTAGGACCTACAAGGCATGATCCAATCCCATTTGGATAAGTAATCAACTCACCTCAACCTCAATTATGACCACTAGCTAGAGGATGTCAAGATCTATATTTAAACATGAAAAATTACTAGGAGGTGATCATGTATATTGAGGCCTATAAGAAGGATAAGGGTAAGAATATTTAAACTAGACCATCATTGGCCCCTTTTGTATCTACTCAACCTTTAGGTGATGTCATCCTAACTCCCCCTACATTTTATAGGATAGTTCTACAAGGGATTCCACCACCTTCACCCCCATGAGAAAAAAATCCTCATGCCATGGATCTACCTCCTCCACCTCTACCAACTTAGGTGTGTTAGCAATAGCCAAGTTAGACCTATGTGATGTAATGGTAGGTGGCCCAAGCATAGGTGGCTCCCCAGTAAACACCTCAACCCCAAGCCACTAAGCATTTAAGTTTTGACATTATTAACAACCTTGAAATGAGATCAAAGTGAGACCAAGAATAGGCACCAATGTAAGTTCCTCCTCATACTCCCTCTACTTCCCAACCACCCCTCATGGTACCACTCAGTTTCCTACCCATTTCATGAAGAATTTAGCTAGTACCACCTCTCTTACCTATTGCATCCCATCCTCCTTTCACCCATTTACCCATAAACTTGGCCATCCCTATCACTCTCCCATGCAATTTTACATATACCCCATCCATTCTCCAACTTGGAACTTTACCAGTGCCCCTTTTGGCCATTTTTTATATTCAAGTACTTATAAGTGCCCCATATTATTTTATTGACCCAACTGGTATAGGAGTAAGGTGCACCTATGTGCACATATATAGTCACTAGAACCATCCTACTAGTTCCTCCAATGACTCAAAAACTACCATAGTTAACCCCTGCAACCCTCACTACCTCTACTCCTTATATAGTGGTATTTGGAGCCAACCTAGGTAAAAGGCCAAGGAAAAAGTAGAAGGTAATTCACACTAGGTCTTCAACATAGGTACTGGATACTATAATTCCACATCTTTCACAATTTTATATAAATCCCCTAACAACAACCCTAGTGGTTCCTACCACACTCCCCAACCCCATTTTTCCATCATCTTAGGTGCCTAGGGGTTCAACTTTATTCATCCAATATCTTCCCTTTCACTAAATACCCATCTCCTAAGTGTAATTAAACCTCAAGTGGGCATAAAATAGAGTTATTAGCATACACATATGTTTCCTTGGGCCTCTCCATTTATTTTTCCTCCCTATGCCCCTATGCCTCCTCTTCTTCCATTGCTTTCAACATTCACACCATCCACTTCCTCCATTACCCCTCCAACTCATCTTATGACTATCACTACCACCTTTGCCACCCCACCAATACCTCCCAAAACCTAAGGAATGGTCCCAATATTATAGGTGTCAGAAATGATGATGTAAGGCACCTCAAATATGTAGTGGTATTTTTACCTCACTATGGGGAGTATATGGAGGATCATTACCCATAAATCATGTAAGAGGGAGACCCTATGGTCTAGAAGACCCAACATGAATTTTATCTCTCACCAAGGTGAGGAATCTCATGGGAGAATAAATGATAGAAGAATATCCACTCTTAATTCTCTGGGTGACATTTGACATGTTTGAGAAACTTATTGAAGACATGTAGAGCTAGGTCCAAAATCTCAATGTACAGGTAAAGATCTTATTACTTTCCAATATAATTGGGAAAGTGAAGTATGAACTCCTACAACTTTTCTTAACTTTGGGAAAGGTGGAAGGGACTATGGTAAAGACCTAGGTGTGCATCCAATAGAACTTGTCCTATTTGGATAGAAACATTATAATTAATGGGAAGTGTAAGAAGTTGACTATTATGATTAATAAGGGCATGTTATTAGAGATAAAATTGATTCACATTTAGACTTGGGATTATATCATACCTACAAGAGGATCATGAAGACCACTATGGAGTGGCTTGCCTTATCCCAAACTATAATAGAAGTCCTGGAAGATGGTATGAAGAATAACTTAGATTACTTCAAGGAAGTCAATATCTCAATACTATTATACTTGAATGACACTTTGATAGACATTGGCGAATTTGGAGTCCACTTGGGTCACTTTGAGTAGGTTATGAGGATAAAAGTGGCCAAGGTGAACAAAGAGGGAGCCTAATAAATCATCAAGCTCTCAACCCAATCCATAATGAGTATCATCCAGGTGTTTGAAGTTTAGGTGTTTATAGAGGCTTCCCTCTAAGTATACCAAAGATTCATGGCCTAAAAAAAGATGATATTTAGAGAGCCTATGATGAACCTCACCAAGATAGACCATTAGTTTAACCTTTTGGTAGCTATGCTAGAGACCAAGGAAGAAAATTAAAAGTAGTTGGGAGTTGGCTCATCTATTCTACCTACACATATTAGATGAGTGGTCCCCTATGGATATTTTTAGGGCAAAAAAAGGATATTTTATCATTTTTCTTAAACTATAAAGTTATAACTAATAAGAGTGGCCATCATAACCTAATATGGGAATAACATGTTATTTGGGGGTGAATTCCATCCTTATATATAAAAATGTAATTGCATAATATTTTTGAGGTCAATAACTTTCAGCTCAAAAGTGATTTTAAAATCAAGCTAGGATTTAAATATGGTTTCCTTCACCTTTTTGCATTGTATAAAGTTATCCATGATTGATACCTTTATAATATAACTTGTTTAAATGAATGTAATTTTAGCTTTTATGTAATGCATATTTTATTTATCAAGGTATCCCTCATTTCATATCTAAATGAATGTTAGATCCATATAGCTATTTTAAGGCTCTATCACTTTATGAATGAAATGGTTATGATGTGCTCATTTTTTATATACTCTTTGTGAACTCCTTATATTTTCATTACAATTTTGATAACCTATTTTAGTCTACAAGTTATCTTAGAAGTTTGTGTTACTTACTATGGACTTCTAGTATTGATATTTAGTGAGGGTTCATAAATCAAGCATTCTTCATTGCTTCCCCAAACTCCTCTCATTATGTAGTATTGAAGTTAAAACCTTCGATGAGACTCAACACATAGTGATATAGTTATGGTAGATTTACTTAACTTTATTATTGAAGCATTAATCTCATCTTAATCTAGAAATACTCTTTCTTGCCTTAATATTACCTCTTTTTTGTGTTTATTTTGGATATTGAACTACCCCTCCCTTTCATTTAGAAAATGGTAAATAAAAGTGCATAAATATTAGTAGTAGACTTAAGTAACTAATTCATTAACTCAAAGCCATCAGGATTGAATCATCGATGGTGGCACTTCATTTCTTGGATATTATTCCTTGTAGGCTCCATCATGAAGCCAAATACCTATAATCATGATTTGGGCTGATTTCACATTAGTCCTAAAATTGAGGATGGAAGTCCATCATTGTTACCACTATTCTATTTAAAAATAATTAACCTTATGAGTATTTTGGAATGGGATCTTGTATTGAACAATAGATGATGCTAAAAGGAGGGCACCTCTGGAGTATTTTGGAGTTAGTGATGGTTTTAAACTTGACACCTTCTCTTTGATGTTATCTCAATTATTTGTAATTCAAACATAGACAATAATAGCTAGCAAAAATGGAGCCATCAAGTATTTATATTTTAAGTGCTAACTTATTGTAGATTATGACTATTAATGATAATGTACTAACTATTATTTATTTGGGAAACATACTAGAGTCCAATTCACCCATAACCAAAGTTAGGCCCTATTAAGGCTAGTTGGTGCTTCACCCTTATAATTCCATAAGAGACCCAAGATCAATAGACCTAGACCTACCATAGTTCTCACTATGTCATATTCTCAATCTCTCCTAAATATATTGCCTAGGATGGCTTGGTTGGCCAGATCGACCATTTATGTCCTAGGAGTTATCCATGATTTACCCCAAAAACTTGAGAGATATCTTCCCCATTTCATTATTCAAGATAGATAACTAAAGATCATGTAACCTCCTACAAGACTGCCCTAAGGATCCTTAATGTGGGACATGAGGATGTAGTGCATAGGATTTTATCCTTCACATTGATGTAATTAGCATATGACTAGTTCTTAAATCTCCTTGAGGACTTGATGCCCAGTTGGGATCATTTTAATACTACCTTCCTCACCTAGTTTGGGCAAATGATCAACCCCAGTGTCTTGTACTAATAATTTGCCTATATTAAATAAGAACCTAACGAGCCTATCAAGAAATTTAACATTAAATTTCAAAATACTTACATCTAAGTTATAATTCTATATCAACCCACCCCTCAACTAGCACTTGAAATGTATAAAAATGCCTTAGACCCTTGGATGATTATGTTCCCAAGATGAGACCTAGCAATAGTGGACCTAACCTTGGCTTATGCATAGGCCATCAAGGTAGATAAATAGATAAACCCACAAGGTCATATGATGTCCCCCATTCCTAATGTGTTTCCAAAAATTCCTATTTTGAGCCTCTTACCTACTACTAATCATAATATCCCAATGCCTCAGTCATTCCCCATAACAAATTAACTCATGTTGAGTCATGTTACACCAAACCAACACTTGGGTTTTATTAACCTATGGAACCATGATATGACTCCTTGGCTGTAAGACCAAGTAACATTATTAAAAACTTAAAATAATTAGACCATACCCTAGAATTCCAAAAATCATGAGTTGGATGCCATTCAATGATTGGTATAAAAATTTAGTAATGATATCCTTGACATATAAAATTAGATGAATAAATCCAATGTGGAGAGTTATAATAAATAATTCACATATAAGAGACCAAATAGGAACTATAACCATCCCAACAAACTACCATAACACTCTCCCAATAGGTTACCATAATTTAATATCTTAGAGATAGCCTTGTCTAACTAGTGTTGAGTGCATAACATGGTATCTCATGGAGAACTTGACTATACAAAGTTATATTTTACATTTGAGATATTATAAAATGAAATGGAAGAGTATAATGTGGTCTCAAATCACTTAAAATCATCTAATATAGGCAAATCCCCTATCACTACCATGGTGTTAAAAACCATGAAATTTCCTGGCCAAGAATAAAATGAATAGGAGGAGGGTATTAGCAAGGTGTACACATTTAAACAATTCCAAAGCATAAACTAAAACCTTAGGAACATGTAATCATAAAAACCCTTTACTACCTCATCTCCCCAAAATAATGGTGTAACCCCACCTAGCCAAAATACTAGGAATGACCCATCACCTCCAAAACCTCATGAACACCAAAGCTCCCATGGAAGCCCTAAATATCTATAAATAAGGAGTTTATAATATAATAAAGGATATGAATAATATCAAAGAAAAAATCATGATCCATGAGCTTGCTTAGATCACCAAGCAATGTGATCTTTTTATAAATTCCTTGACTAAGAAGCTGACTCAACCAACCAATGCAAAATCAAAAGTAGTCCATACCAATGTGATCATTCACAAGAATAAAAAAGATGTGCCTCCCTTCCTCTTAACCATTAGATTATTTAGGAAAAACCTATGTAATTTTCCAATGGATTTAGGATCCTCAACCAACATAATTCCAATAGCAATCTACAATAAGTTAGGGCCACAAACTTCTCTCATATGTGGCTACCATGGATATGGGTAGCTAATAAAATCATGGTAGATAGATATCCTTACATGAAACACATGATAATTGAGTATAATTCCATCAATAAGAAAGTGAATCTATCATCCTCAGACCTAGGTATATATACATTAAGTATGAAACCAACTAAATATACAACTAATAACTAGATAAACTTGCTATGCTTATAGTCTCTCTATGTAGATAGGGCCCATCCCAAATAAGGTAGTGGGGCTAGTGTTATACTAATAGTTCACTAAGGGAATAAATACCTATAATCATATAGTTTTTAGTTCCCCTTCAAAAATAATTTTGTAGAGTAATAAACACTAATCATAGGATTTTAATTCATATTGAAACACAAAGCATATAAAGTAAGAGTATTTAGTGACTCTGAGTTGATAGTCAACCAGAGTAGGAGTAAATTTTAATGCAAACTATCATACCTTAGAAGGTATAAGCATAGATATTGGGACTTAATTGAAATTTTCAACACATTTAATGTCATCCCTATCCTTAAGGAAGGAAACCAAGTTACTAAATCACTAATGTCTACAACAACAAACTTAACCCTTAGATGACACTGAGTTACAAGGATTCTGTATGAAACTTGTCCCTTACCCTTCTATCCATAATAATGTGTAAAGCTTTTAATTCTTTGAGGATGACCAATAGATCATCTAATTTTTTAATAAAATATGGGTACTTGAAACCCAAATCATTAAAAAGGTGGACATGGACAACCCTAGGAATGAGCTAGACAAGGATGAGATCCTTACTTTTCATGGGAATCAAATCCTAAATGGGATGATTTTATTGGAAAGAGAATATGATATTTTAGAACCCACATTATAAATAATTTAACCCAAGTTTTAGAACCAAAAATGCCATCTCATTAACCTTGAATTTATAGAAAACCCTCAGATTGTCAATGTGGGTCATGAATGGATAGACTATAAACTAGAATATATGTGAAAACTACTATTGGGGTATAAATATGTAATTTCTTGGGCCTATATAGACCTCAAGGTATTCCCCAAGAGTGATTACTCATATTATCCCCCTAAAACTAGGTCATTAACATTTTATATAGAGGTAGAGATTGATAAACCCAATCATGGAACCCTTAATACACAATGAGGTCCATAAGTTATGTGCTATTGGGATAATTTTACCTTTTCACCAATCTAATTAGGTGGCAAAATTTGTGCTTGTGAAAAATAAAAATGGATAAATCCACATATGTTTAGACTTCTAGAACTTGAACCAAGCCTTGGACAAAGATAATTACCGTTACCTTTCCTTTATCAAGTAATCCAAATAGTGAGTGGAACCAAGATGATGTTCTTTCTAGATGGATTTTCAAGACACAACCAGGTCTTGGTTAATTCAGAAGATCAAGAGAAAATCACATTCACCACCAAATGGGATACATTTGCCTACAAGTGAATGCCTTATGGGTTGATCAATACTATGGAAACCTTTCAAAGAGAGATGGATTTTTATTTGAATAAACCAATTGGTAAGTGTATAATAATTTATATGGATGACTTGACTTTGTATTTAGAATATAAGTTAGATCACATATGCCACTTGGATAAAGTGTTTGAATGGTAGAGTATGGTATTTTCATAAATCTAAAGAAGAGTGTGTTTGGTGTTACCAAAGGTAATCTTATCGATCATATCATCATGTAAGAAGGTATTACTATGAATATAGAAAGAGCTAATGTGATTTATGTATACACATAATATTTTTAAAATTTTACCAATTACTAAAACTTTGTATCTTGTAGGAACCCATCAAGTCTCAATCTCTTTGAGTACATGCCTTAAGGGGTGCACCAAGAAAGGGGTGGGTAGACCATTCATGCTTTGTAAGATTTTTATCCCTTTTTCTATTTTCCATCTACACACTTGTCTCCTAAAACCATTTATCCTAATCTTATTCTTATCTATTGTACCCATGCCAAACATTTGGTCATATCATTATCCTCTTATTTCTTGCCTTGATCCCCTTTCACCAGTTGACTATACTAGGTCAACTAGGTTAACTCTATATAGTTTTCAACCTCTAATTACTGTATAGGGTAAATATGGTCAACCCTATATTATTTAGGGATATTTTTCACTTTAATTTTTTTAGCCCTTTGGCTGACCTAGCTAGGGACCTAGTGATTTATGTACCAAAAACATATAGGGTTGATTGGGTTGACCTTGTATAACCAACATATTCGAAAGGATTTAGGGTAGGATTTGCCTATATATACAAGTTCATTTTTAACCAATTTTAAGAATAAAAGTGAAGAAGAATAAGTGTAAAGGAATATTTGCTTATTGACCATTCTACTTGAGGAATAAAGCTTAAGGTTCCATACTTTCTTTGGAGATATAGATATCATCTTGTGGAGAATTATTTTGGATGCATAGATAGGTTGTGTATCCTAGAGATGTTTGTATTTATTATCCTTACATACCACAATAATCTATTACAAATCACCTTGGCAAAGGGAGAGATTGAGGCTCAGTGGGTTTGTATTCAAAGGTAAGTATTCCTAGCTTTATTTATCCTTTATAAGTGTAGATAGATAATGAAATTGTGCTTCTCTCCCATGAATTAATATTTCATATACATTGACATGAGTATATGTCTTCCATACATGTTTAGTTTAGTTTATTTTATTTCTAACCCCCACTTTGTGCCACAAACTTTGGTGTGCACTAGATTATATTTACTTTCTTGTTTATTAGAATAGAGTGAACATTAAACCTAGGACTCTTTTAGGGTTTTTACATGATTATATTAGACTGTAGGATTTGGAACCCTTCCTAACATGGTGTATTATGATAAGTGATCCCTTAATTGGGTCTAGAAGATCCCCATATTGGTCATGCTCCCACTTAAAAAATGGATTCCCAATCAAAAGTGTAGGTATGCTCTATCTTCTCTAAGCTAGGATTGATTTATAGACATGATGCATTTATGATTGCATACATTATGGTGAATTTGATGTGAACTAACCCTTGCAGGATTTATTCACTTTATTACACTATTTTTTATCATATATTTGACATACTAGGTTGACGACATTGACCCAACTCTAATTTCTATGCATAGGTTTTTAGGTACAAGCTACTAGATCGACCATGTTGACCTAACACAAGTTTTTAGATTTTCAAACTTCCAGTCCAGACTACTAGGTTAACTCATTTGACCCTATACTTTTTTAGACATTTAGTCCAGAGTAATAAGTTGACCCAATAGACCTTGTACATTTTCAAACACTCAACAATAAGTTTCTATAAATCTTTATTGATTCAATTGACGTAGTTAATAGAATTTGTAAGCATATATCAAGGTTGTTGAACAATAATATTCATTATCTACATCTTTGATCCACCAAATTTCATTTCTATATCTATCTCTTTATTTACAATATTTCCCTTTACATTTTGTAGTCTTTAAAACTACCCTTACATAGTCAATGCGATTGACCCTATTGACCTCATTCTATGTTTTGTGTATTGTCTAGATAACTAGGTCAACTCTGTCAACCCTATTCATTTTCAAACCTTATGTACATAGTATAGGATCAACCCTGTCGACCCTATTATATATTTTATGCATACACTATTGATTATATCAACACTATACCTTATTTTAAGGTTAGAATTAACCTTATATGCTAGTAATTAGTTCATACTTTCTATTCTTGTTGCTTGCATGCTTAGAATAGATCACATAGTTTAATTAAGTGGTTCTCAATTACACATTTAGATATGATATTTTATATTATGCACACATGAACAAATCAAAAAATCTAAACAAGCATTTTAACATTTGTTTATCCAAGGCCAACCTACTTGGATTTCATCACCGAGGGGGAAGCCAAATTGATGTTCTAGTCAAGTATAAAATGTGGTTAATTGTATATTTTGGATAAGCATTCGACACCCTTATTTCTATAATGTGTGAAGTGAGGGGGTAAGCCCCAATACCAAGCTTGTATCATTACCACTATAGATCCATTTCAATCCAAACTACCTGAAACCATCCTTAGATTGCCTTTTAGTAACTTGATTATAGCCAAGTTCCTATCACATTTAAAACATATTATAATAATATTATAAACATTCAATTTGATAAATTAGCTACCTATTTACTTTCCAAGTTGATTGCTTGATTTTTCGTCAATTATATTTTGTATTGCAAAAACTTGCATTAGCCAACATTGGTGTAAGGTTTTGTGTTGTGTGTTTCAATTGGATTGGCTAGTGTTAATACAATTGATCATTTGTTTCCCTTCTATTATTCTCAAAATTAATTGCAAAAATTATCTTGTTTCAATTCACAATCTATTTTAAACTTTTTAATTTTCTTGTCTACTATACTAGGTTGGCCCAGTCAACCCTGTACACTTTCTCACCCTCTATTTATTGTACTGGGTTGACCCAGTTGACCCTATACTATTTTTAAGACCTATTTTCTACCTTCCACATTTGCCAAATTTTGTCCCTATTTTTCCTTCTAGCCTTCTGATATCCACTCTTGCTTGGTATCATGAAACCTCTTATAAAATTCTTTCTTAATAGTCTCAATCCACTCCACATGTATATGGGTTATTCTCTTCTACCTCACTTTTCCACCATATAAGATAACTCTTTATGGTTCAGTTCTTCATCACATGGTTATAAATATTCTCAATCTCTATCTACCCCATACCATATAGTAGATCCAAAGAATCCTATTAGAAAAATACCAAACCATGACAATCATATACCTTATACCTCTTTTACACCTTCTAAACCTAGAATTTATAAACTCATCAACCCATCTTCATCAAATGTTGGAACCTCACATTATGTTCCACCTCTTACTACCAATGTTCATAATCATCTTGTTACACCTATAACAAGAGCACCTAGAATTACCACTTCCCAAATTAACATGGTTAAAACCACTCAAATTGATAATCTAGATGATGCCCAATTATTCAAAAACCTTGATTATAATACTATTTACACTCCTACCAAGAATGGTGGATTTACCAAGATTCCTTATTATTCTACCACACTTAAGACAACTAACACTAATGTTGGGAATCCTCCACTTGCAAAGAATCCTCCACCACCAACACTACCATTCCCCCTCCTAACAACACTAATAATCCCCTTCTTAGAAATACCAATCTACCTATTTATATAAATCAAATTCTTACACATGTAGTTCAACAAATGAACATCATGCAAACAACCAATCAATCTCAAATGATGAACATGCAACAACATTTATTAAACATGACTAGTCAATTACCTCAAGTCATCATGTCTCAACCAAATAAAAATTATGTCCCTCCTCTTCTTAGAGATGCCAATGGTAATATCATTCCTCAACATCCAATGAATAAAAAAATGCTTCAACATCTTAACAAAATTAACCTTTAGTCCCATTTATTACATCTATAGATATGGAAAACATTTATCCAACTATCACATATAATGGGACTAAGGATCCTATTATCTTTCTTAAGTCTTTTGGTAATCTCTATAAGGAATGGGTCCAAACTAACACTTTTACTACCACAAAGATCTTAACCAAAACCTTTTTTGGTAATGCATTTGAATGGTATAGCCAACTTCCTAGACATTCCATCTCACAACTAGATGATTTAGTCAATGCTCTAGTGAAGGAATTCTAACATGATGACCTTTTTGAAAATTACCTTAGCCATTTCATCAATTCCAAGCAACTTCATAATGAATCTGCTCATACTATCATCAAACAATTTAAGTATCTTACTCATAAAGTAGACCATAACATGAATGATAACACTCTTTTAAAAATATTTGTCACTAAACCTAAACCTCCCATTCAATACAAAGTTCAAATCTTTTCCCCTGAAACTTTAGAAGAAGCCTTAGACTAAGTAAAAATGCAATACTTTCTTATGACTCAATTTGAATTATCTTAAACAACTACTAAAATGCCTTTTAAATCATTTTATTTAACATTGATTCATACAAGCCTCCCCAGCCTCAAAATGGAGCATCCAATTCAACCAATTTTAACCCAACCCACCCTCCCTTGAGTCTTGAACAACTTAAGAAGAAATTTCCACCTTCTAGACCCATGAGCTTTGATTCTTCAAAACTCCTCCAAAATGGCACAATCTTAAAGAAATTTGTTGGTGGCATGCTACTATAGGTCATTCTCATGAGTCATGTCATGATCTTCATCAATTTCTTCTTTCTTCCTTACTTGGTCCACATTTCAATCTTGATACTCTAACAAAACAACATTATCAAGACTATCTTCAAGATTTTAAAATTCAATCTCATGAACCACAATAACATCAAAATCAACTACCTAATGATCAAAAACAATCATCCCATGCCTATATCAAATCCAATAATTTTGTTCAAACCATATTTGATCCTCCTTCCTATACCAATAAGGAAAGGATAACTAACATGAATAACTTTAAACATATTGTTACATCCATTGAAACTCAACCTCTTAGATCACACAAACCAAAAGTGTACCTATTTCAAATTCCTACTCCAATGCAAATCATACATGGTCATCCTTTACCTATTTTACCTCTTCATACCTCACCTACAAATCCTATGTCACATTCAACATCCCTAAAATATAATAAACCAACACATTTACCTATTTATAAATGCAAATACGAACCCAATGCAAATCATTATAATGGTTCAATGTTACCTCACTCCAAATCACATGTTGGGGCATCTTAAAATGCCCATCCACATGTATCTTTAGATTTTGGGGCATCTTGAGATTCCCATACCTACAACCACTTACCCTTTGGGGCATCTTAATATGCCCACTCTTATTCTACAATGCATAATAATAAATAATTCTAGCTTTAAGAAACCTTTCAAGACTTATAGATTTGTATTTTACATGCTCATCTTTGATACAAATGTTAGCATAGATCTTACTTGTTCTTTTTTGTTTCATGTTTCTATGCATTTTTTTTACTTTCACTTTATAAGCATCACTATCTTCCTTTACATGCCTTGGTTTTATTTCATTACATTTGGCATTTGTTTTCATTTTTGTCCTTATATATTTATTTTATTTTTGTCTTTTTATGTCATACTTTACCTTAGTAGCTTTATGATTATTTTCCCCCTTATTTAACATATCACCCCCATTGGTTTATCTTTTGTGAGTTTGTATTATAAGACCATGGATAGGACTTGACCCTCCTCGTAAAATATCACCTTTGCTTCTTTTCTCATTTTTTTTCACATTTTGCTTTTTGACACCTTCATGGGTTTCTCTTTTATGAGTTGTAGTATAAGACAATGGATAGGACCCGAATATCCTCATAAAATTACCATCTTATTATTCCTTTTATAGATTGTGTTTTACAATAGTTACAAGTTCTTGATCCTTATTCTCAACTTTAGGATTTTTCTTTTTTTGATAGATGGAATTTACACAACAATCTATGTTAGCATGTTTTCCTCTGTTTCCTTCATTCTTATGATAATGAATCACACTTTACTCTCATTATATCCATGTTTCACCCCTTGTCACATTTTTTTTTGATTTGAAGTAATTCAAATTGTTCCATGTGTCATTCCTCTTGATTTCCCCTTCTTTTCAATTCACATTGAATAAAACAAGGTCGAGGTCAAGATAAAACTTTTATTTCACCTAGATTTATGAGAATCTTAAACTCCATGCTCTTTGAAGTTTCTCTCTCTTAGTAACCAAGTCTCAAGTATTCAAATTAAAGTCATATTTATCAACCATATTTGGTTTTCCAAATCCATATGGAGGAGGAATAGAAAAATCCACCAAGAAAATTAAAATCCAAATCATTTAAATCAAAAGGAAATGATATTCAAAAGGCACAAAATACAAATCTCAAAATTTGAAATCAAACAAAAAGACATGATCCTAAGAACATATCCTTTCTCTAATCTAAGCTCAAACTCCATAGTTAGAATAGGATAATTCAACAAACTCTAAGGTGCTACCTAGTTTCTCACACAAGTGCCCACTATTCATAGGAGACTGATGACTCTATGAGGGGTCCTAAGGAATGGGAAACACATTGTGGCTAGGTAGGTACATTTTAATTTTCATGCATATATCCTTCATGGGATTATCTATATACTTCATTTGTTTACCTAAGACTTATGTGGCTAAGAGAAGTTATTTATAGTCTTTAAGGTTGAAAGTCCTCTTGTTTTGATAAACCTAATTTGAGTGTCTTGACTTTGATAAAGATTTACTCTACCTTGGTTTTTACTTCATTTATCCCCTCCACCCATTTCATTTCCCCCCTTGATAAGGAAATTATGATTCCAAATCTATTTTTCATCTTCTATTATTCCTTCTTCAGCTCTTAAAAACATGATAACATTACTTTGTTTTAGTTTTATATATCCTTAGAGCAAAACAACATGTCTGAGCAACTATGGATTACACTCTTACACCATTTATTTACCACACCACCTCATTATAATATTATTCATGTCATTAGGTGGTTGTGTTTTCTTATATTATATCTTTAAACAATTACTAAGTGTGATTTTTACATCCTTTATAGATTTATAATTTTTATTTCTCCATCATGTTATTGTTTTATTTTTATGTACTTATCTTACATATGAAATTTTCCATTATTACATGTTTCTCTTTATATATTTTTTATTCTTGTGTCTCACATATTCAATTATATTTTACTTTCAGTCTTTTGGCTATCTTACATGACCTTACTTTTCACATTATTAGATATATTTGTTCAAGTTTTCTTGCATTGATATTTCATTTGCCATTCATGTTTTACATGCTTCCCAATGTGATTTAGTATGTTTTACATTCCTTTTTATCATTTATGTTTTACATGATTTACAACATGATTTAATGTGTTCTAAAATCATTTGTCATTCATTTGCCAAAAAAATTTCATTCTTTTTCCATCATTTTGTCATTAATTTTCCCTCAATATTTTGGTTCTTTCCTTACCTTAACAATCCTAATTTTCCAATTTTTCTAAACCTTTGTCTCTCTTATATGTTTATGTTCCATTTTTTTTTATTTTTGTCTATTTTTACACTAACTTCTACAAGTTCACCTAGTGTTCTTCACATTGGATGCCTTCACTTTCTCTTATAGTCTATTTATTTATTTACAACATGAAGGTAAGTAAAGGTATATGTTTTTCAATTCTATCCTTTCATTTATCTTATTTATTTCTTAATTCACTTTACTTATCATAAACATTATGTTTTATCATGTTCTATTTCTTGAAGCACCATCCTATGTTGCACTTACATGACATGTGATGAGCTTTGTGTGGAGAATATGCCTACAAATAATATTTTTAAAATTTTACCAATTACTGCAACTTTGTATCTTAAAGAAATCTGTCAAGTCTCAATCTCTTTGAGTGCACACCTTAAGGGGTGTAATGAGAAAGGAGTGGGTAGACCATTGGTTCTTTGTAATATTATTGTCCCTTTTTGCCCTTGCCATCTACACATTTGTCTCCTAAAACTATATACCCTAAGATTATTCTTCTCTATTTTACCCATGCCAAATATTTATCATATAATTATCCTCCTATTCCTTGCATTGACCCCCTTTCACTATTGACTATACTAGGTTGATTGGGTTGATCCTATATAATTTTCAACCTCTAATTATTATACAAAGTCGACAGGGTCAACCCTATATTATTTAAGGATATTTTTCACTTTGAGTTTCATCATGCTTTCAACTGACCTAGCTCAAGACCTAGTGATTTATCTCCTAAAAACATATAGGGTCAATCAGGTTGACCATGTACAACAAACATATTTAGAAGGATTTAGGGAAAGATACACCTATATATACAAGTTTATTTCCAACCATTTATAAGAAGAGAAGTGAAGAATAATAAGTGCAAACAAACATCTACTTATTGACATTCTACTTGAGAAATAAAGGTTAGGGTTCTATAATTTATTTGGAGATATGAATTTTGTCTTATGGAGAAGTATTTTGGATTCATAGATAGGTTGTGTAGCCTAGATCTTATTTGTATTTGTTATCCTTACATACCACAACAATCTCTTGGAAAGCACCTTGGTTAAGGGAAAGATTGGAAATCAATGTGTTCATCTTCAAAGGTAAGTATTCCTAACTTTATTTCTCCTTTGTAAGATTAGATAGATAATATAATTATGCTTCTCTCCCATGCATTAGGATTTTGTATACATTGACATGAGTATATGTCTTCTATGCATGTTTAGTTTAGTTTTTTTAATTTCTAACCCCCACTTTATGCCATAATCTTTGGTGTGAACTAGATTAGATTTACTTTATTATTTATTAGAATAGAGTGAACATTAAACCTAGGAATATTTTAAGTTTGTTTCATGATTGTGTTAGAATGTAGGCTTTGGAACCCTTCTTAGCATGGTGTATTATGACAAGTGATCCCCTAATTGGGTCTAGAGGATCGCCATCTTGGTCATGCTCCTGATTAATAAATGTATTCCCAATCAAAAGTGTAGGTATGATATATATTATTTAATATATGATTGATTTAATGACATGATGCATTTTTTAATGCATACAATTTAAAAATTACCTTTACCTAATAACAAGAAAGAGTTGAAATCCTTCTTTAGAGAAATCAACTTTGTTTATAAATTCATTTTTGGATTTGATGAAATTATAAAACCTATGAATCATATATTGAAATAGGACATGAAATTAGAATGGCATGCAAAATCAAAGAAAGATTTTAAGGATATCAAATATGAAACTATGCAAGCCCCGATACTTATCATCCTAGACTACACATAAGATTTTTACATCTACCCCTTTGATTCTAAACACACCACTACTACTTACCTCACCAAAGATTAAATGGAGAGGAACATATCATTACGTTCATGAGAACCAATCTAAAGGATACATAATCAATATATTTTACTTTGGAAAAACATGTCTATTCCCTGGTCAAAGCTATGAAGAAATTTAGACACTACATTCTTAGAAATAAGGTGCATACCATCATCCCAAACTTAAACATAAATCAAATGTTGGGGTAGAATTAATTGGGTAAATATAGTGGCTGATGGATGATAAAGTTACAAAAGTATGACTTGGAGATCAAACTATCCAAATTGGTTAAAGGACACTGCCTTACCTAATTGATAACTAAGATAGACCCGATAATAAGTATACATGAATTAGACCAAGATATAGTGCCATAACTAGGCTGGTATGCCCTGATCATGTATTTATTGATCTACAAAAATACACATCCCAAACTCAACCATGCACAAAAGAGATCTCTATGGTTGAAGGCTATATAATATCATAGATAAGGGAATTCTATTCAAAAATAATTATAAAGGAGTCTACCTTAGATGTTTGTCACCAAACGAGGCTAAGGAAGTGATGTTAAGTTTCCATGAAAGACTAGGAATTGGTCACCCTACGAAAAATGCCATGACACACAAGGTTATTTAGGCACATTACTAATAAAATACTTTGTTTAAATATGTTCATGCCCATGTATACATTTTACATTAGTACTATACCTTGTCCAAGAGGTAAACCCATGCAACAATGCAACTTTATCCCATGGTGGATTCCACACCATTTACCTAATAGAGGCTATATTTTGTTAGGGTCATCAATCTAAACTCATCAAATGGCCACAAATATGTTATCATGGCCATAAATTATTACACAAGGTGTTCTAAGTTATTCACAACAAAAAAAAGTATTGCTATTAAAGTCATCAATTTTATGGAGAAGACCATAACCACTCAGTTTGGGCTGCTGGTCTATTTGGTATGTGATAATAGTTTTTCCCTACAATCCATAGAGTTTACACTGATATCATGCTAAGTTTCTCATCCAATCAATATCCACAAGGAAATAGATCAATGGAATCCACCAATAAGAATTTAATAGATGCCATCAATAAGTCCACATGAGAGAAACTCCAGGAGTGACACTCATTACTAAAGTTTACTCTATAGGCTGACGACATTAGGTATAAACAATCCCTTAATAGTTCTCTTTTGATTTTAGTTTATGGATTAGAGATAATCATTTTAGTCACATTTAAATTTTTGACTTATAGATTCATGTAGTAATTCATGGAACCAGATGATAAAATAAGTTTTAGATTCCTAGATATGATTTAGTTAGAGGAAGCCCAATATGAATCTCTATTAAGCTTAAACAATCATAAAGGTACTATCAAATGATAGTTTGATAAGAGGGTTAAGATTAAAAAATTTAGGATCTTTGATTTGGTATTAATGTGGGATAAATCCCATTAAAATAAAGACCAACACTAAAAGTTTGATCCTTTCTAGATTGACCCCTATTAGATAGCTAAGATCTTGAGTTGAAATTACTTTCACTTCAAGGACCTATAGGGTAATGACCTACCAGTACTAGTAAATGGATAGTTCCTAAAGAAATACTTATTAGCTTCCCCATCTAACATAATTTTTTAATAGCCTCAATGAAGGATAATAATGTATATAGTAGGTTGTTTTACTTTAGTTGTGTGTCTGATTTTCCTATTGTGTGCTTTCTCTCTTTGTCCATTTGTTTCATTTATTTGGTTGTGTCCTTAAATCATTAATATACCCTATATATGGTCCTTAATCAAAATTAATAAAAGATCCCAATTATGAGGGATCCCTAGAAAAGATAATTCAATAGCCACTCCAAGTGACAACTAAAGCCTGAAAGGTATTGTTGAATTGCAGAGGACCAAAGTTGAGTCTTTGATCTAAACAAGTCAGGGATGATAAGTGAGTCCTTTAAATTTAAATTATTAGAGGAAAATGATTCTAAGATAAATAAGTGTATTTTATAACAACTCACATCCAAATATAATCCACCAAGCTACACTTAATATAACATCTTACAAAAGGTAAGACCATTCAAGCCAATAAAAGCTTAACTGGATATTCTGAGTTTCCTCTTCACCCTATCACCCTTGGATTTGTCCCAAATCCTTAATATTTTTTTTTGCTAAATATCTTCATAAATAGCCTTGAAATAAGACTAGAAAGACATGAAAAATTTAAATTCTAAGTCTTCCTTGAAAGGGCTATTCAGGAAACCTCCATTGTAGGATTTCCCACCTAGATGGTAGTGGAGTAAGGCCTTGAAAAGGAATAGAGGTAAATTTATCAAGGCTATTGACTCTTGGAAGGTAAAAAATCAATTTTCATGCTATTCCCATATAATCCATGAAATCATTAATGCCTTCAAATAAATATAATGCCCAGTTTGACCTCGATGGCTTGAGTGAAGTCCATGATTGGACAAGTTAATTGAAAATCATTTCTTACACACACTAGAGGTCTTATATAGGATAAAATTTTAGTATGTAACTTACTATTACATGAATTTAGTTCCTTATTTTATGATGTCTAAAATATCTCTCTTTTAGTCTATGTTTGTATAGGAATAGAGGATCAATATGATGGGTTGTAAGCAATTATCACCAATTTCCCTGTAGAAATTGCCATTTATTATGGCCAACACACCTTTTTTTATGGAAATGGTGAAACCCTATTTAAAACACAAAAATATAATTCCCAAACCCATTCTCTCATTTTGGTTAGCTCCACCTATGCCAAGTCTTTGAAATTCTATGTTGGTTTGGTTTTTCCCAAGTATGTAGTATTGATAATAACCAATTAATTTGACATGCAAGCCTTAAAGGTATATGAAATAAATAATGTAATATCCTATTGATACTCCATGGTTAAGATAATATTTCATGATTTTAAGGTTTAATGTGCCAAATTTATAGGCTTGATCTCACTTTGAAATTCTTAGAGGCTCAGTCTTATTTCTAGTGTATCATATCCCAGAGTCTTATGTGGCATTTTAGAGCCTAGTTAGCTGCTAGGTGAGTAGTTAATTGATATCTCTTCATTTATCTTTCACTTATTTGTTTTTTGTATTTTACCTTAGGTTCTTCCATGTTCTAATCTTAGAAATTATTGACTTTAGGATATTCAACAAAGGATTAGTTAGAGGTTTTGTGTGAATAAAGGTCCAAAGGTTTAGTGGTAATTGTCCATATTTTTGAGTCTTTGGAGAAAATGTTCTAACTTATTTCAAGAAAAAAACTATGAAGGTAAAGTTGGAAAAGACTAATTTTGAATAAAATTCATGAAAAAATAATAAAATATCAATGTAATGAAACCTATGTCAAACATGTCAATCTCCTAGTCCTAATATAAATTTCATGGCCTGAGAGAGCTTGATGCAATCAGTGAGTGCCACATGGCTTGTTTTTAGAAGCATAAATCTCTTAGTCCTAATAGATATGTTAGAGCCTAGGAAATCCAAATGAAATAAAAAACACCATGAATCCTAGGGTTAGAATCCACTAGTAATCTATCCAATCACCCCACACCAAAGAAGAATGGCCACTCTCCTAAACCTAACATAAATATCAGATCCTGGAAGATCCTAACCCAACTAATGAGTGCCAAATCAACTAGAGGTAGAGTGACCAGTATCTAAATCATGAAAAATATATTAAATTATGATAGAGGCTAACCAATTCAAAGGACACCACATGCCTCAAAGGTCAAAAGTGCCTAGATCTAACCAATTATCTCTCATTATTGTTAGATGTGTTAATCTCCTAGTCTTGACAAAAATGTCTAATCTTAGGAGAGCCCAACATAATGAAAGAACACCAAATGGTTTATTGTTAAAATAGTTAGTATCCCTTGTCTAAAAAAGATGTAAGATCCTAAAGATATTAATATATCATATCATGACACGTGATAGAATTGGGACTTTTATCAGGTGATCCCCTAAATACCTTGGGAAGGATAAAATGAAGTAAAGGTAGAATTGTAGGGGTTAATAAGATTCTACCATGTGCCAACACCTAGATGGCATCTCATCCCTCCTAAGGGTATAATAATGAATTGATAGGTGATGCCTAGGTATTAACTATTGACATGAGTGCTGATTATTATTTCTATTATTGAGGTTTGGCATTGATGTTCTCATTGATGTCAAAGGCTCTTGAGAAAGGTCTTCATGAGGTCATTAAAGAATGTGACTATGAGAGAGGATATTGATCAATGTTGCAGTGATTATATGAGTGTAAGACATGATTGGTATATGTTATTAAGATTTAATGAGTGATGTGAAGGTTATCATGAAGGGTCTTTGTTGTCAAAATTATTAAATTCTTAAGCCTAGTAAGTGACTTAAGAAGGTATATGCATAGGATGCCTAGTCTTGTGCATGAAGGGTCATGATGTCTTGGTGAGATGAATATAAATAGGCATGAAATTTTTTATGAGGTTTATTGATAATTTATATGAGGCATTATATCACTCATGTGAGTCTCAAGGTGAACCTATAGGGGTAGGACCTATAGACCTAGTTTGCACCTAGACCATTTTTAGACCCTACCTAGCCTGATGAGGCATCATGATCTATTATCAAGGCTTATAAAGGATGTAAATTAGTTTTTTATAATTAGATAGGTTTATTGAGTTTGAGAGGTAGGTGGATATAACATGAAAAGAAGTATGATGGTCAGTTTCAAGTCCTAATGTGATTTGTAGGTCAAGGTCTAGAGAGCAAAGAGAGAGTGTATGGCTTAATGAGGGGTCATGATCAGATTTCAATATGTTCGAGATCATATGAACATGGATATATGTATGAATGTTGTTTTAATAATGTTCACAAGGTTTGAGTTCATGGTTTAGAAGATAAGGCATGAAAAGTGGTTTTGAGGTCTCTCATATGCACAGAATGAAGGGTTATCAACTTGACAAGGACTTTCAGATGTTCATTGGAACATGTAGCCTATGCATGAGAACATAAGATATTAATATAATATGGGGAAGTGTTCTAGCTCTAATTTATATGCATTAGTTTTTAGAATTAGGGGCTAAGCTTTATGAATGATTGATAACAATGGATGATGGTTTAAACCCTTAAAGAACCCTAATAATGACTTGATATGAAAGAATTTATTATAAAGTGATAAAATGGATTGGTATGGATTTTTTAGTGATTTAATGTTTTATTAAAATCCTTTAGGAATCTCTAAGTGTGATTGAGTCTTCAGGGGAGTGAGTAGACCCTATAGAAAAGACCTTATTCATCAAACTTTTATTTTATTTCCATGGTGGTTTATAGATAGGTCTATCCATCTGGTGTGCTAAACTGGTCATCCAAGATAACCTATCACTAACAAGCCTAACAGTGCAAATAGTGAGAAACCTAGGTAAAAGTGAGAAGATGATTAGAGATGTGTTATCATGGAATAGGGATGAATCCAAGTAAATGGATACATTTTTCAATACTTTTAAGACATTTCAAAATTGAATAGAATTTTTTGAGATCATTGCATATAGCAAAAAATTGCTCATAAGTTGACTTGTCTAGCTTAGTGAGGTCATGAGATTGGTATATAAAACCAATATTTCTATTAGAGAATATGATATTTTTTTTGGATTATATTATGTAGATGTTTTAGGATCATGTTAATTAATATCTAGTCCTTGAGTGTGTTGTTTTAGGTGTCATAAGTTCAATTTTCCATGACTATGTTTTGTGTCTAGTTGGTAATTCAGAGTGAACATTTTGTAGAGTAGAGTTTAAGGATATATACCTTGAGTTAAAGTATATAATTAAGTTTGTGATGAAATTGAGGTATTGAGGTTTTTTAATAAATGATTTATTTCAATTTTTTTAACCAATTTTCATTTTATCTTTAGTAATTCAAGATATACTTTCTAGGTATGCACAAGCCTAATTGTGAACAATACAAATGACATGATTCAAGTGGTGATTGAAGATAAAAGGTGACATGGAAATAAAATGAGATTATTATGGGCCTATTTTAGTGGAATATAAAATTTTAATTCCATGTGTGAAGTTTTAAAGTGATCAAAAAATATTAAAGGGTAACATGTGCTAATGAAGGCTTAATTGAATTAGGTTTTATTAAGGCCTAAAAGAGGTTTTGGTCCTATATGCTATGACAAAACTATTATAATGTTTGATTAATGTTTGTGGCATGTACTAAGGAATATTTTATGGAAAATATAAGTTTTAAAATGTGAATGGCCAACCAATAGGTGTATGAGCAAAAGCCTAGTATAAGAACAAGGCCTAATAGGCCTAATTGTCTAGTTAGAGAATGAGTGAGTTAAAGCAAAGGATATAACACTTTGAAGAGATAAATTAGGTCTTGTAGACAATAAAAAATGTGTAGAGAAAATATAATGAAGATATAAAATTGGTAGATTAGATGAATATCTAGGTCATATGACCTAATCAAGTTAAGAAGAGGGCTCGTTGAGTGAAAAAGGCTAGAAAGTAGTTTGAGAGGGCTAAGTGTATGAAATTATAAAGAGGTGGTCATCATCAGTTGGTTGAGAAACAAAGTGTCTTGAAGGTTATGAAATAAATAATGTGGATGAGTTGTTTTTAATTCATTTAGGGGGTTGGTTCCTCCTTATAAGTTAGTGCTTGTTAAAGCTTAGATGAGTTGGTGCATAACTAGTTTAGGTTACTGCTCCATGTGAAGTGGGTACTTCACTAAATTTGATGTTTTTCTTATAGGAATATAGTAAATTTATATATGTCATTGTATTTTATTCCCCTTAAGGGTTTCCTACTCAAATAAGTTTTGTATATATTATAATCTTGTCTCATTATCATACAAATGGTTCTTGATGTGTTTTTAGTTCACTATATTACTTTGTTAGTTCATGAATGATAAAGTAAAGTTGTAAAAGTTTTTGAAGAATGAAAGTTGTAAAAGTTTGTGATTTTAATAATGAGGACTAATTTATAGGTGATAAGTGGCATGAAGTAGGATCTCCCAAGAGGTTTTAAGGATGAGGTGGTCATGTACCTACCCCACTCTAGAGATTGATGACATGGGAAAATGGACCTTGATTAGACAATTTAAAACATTGCATTGCCTTTACTATATATAGTAAGTGGAATGTAATCATATGATCTAAATTTAACTATATATTTGGAAATTTAGTGGAATATTGAACCACCTACTAAAACTTTAATCCATGATGAGTGAGCTTATAATTACCATTAATATAAGGGGATGAATGTGGATTTCCATAAGTATGCCAAATAAATATCAATAACCATTATATCTCTAGACTCCCAAATTTAGACTCATTTTTTGATCCAACTTGGTGCCTTCAAAACTTCTCCTTCACCCAAATATCTACCACTAAATTTCATCTTGCTATAATGGTCACTTCATCTTCAAATCCAAAGGTTGAGCTTAAATAGAAATAAACTCTATTTCTAGATGACTTGACCCAATTCAAGCATTACAATGAAGCATTAAAATCCATTGATTAAGTGCCCAAGGATTCATCATCAATGATGATGATCAAGACAAATTTGAAGATGCCTTATGGGCATATGAGAAGTATGCCCTACATAGGGCCAAAACCAAGCCTCAAGTTCTCCCCTATGTCAATTTGTTTAACAAGCTTCTTCTCTCTACTAGGTGGGTGTAATATGACATCCAAAATTAGGTCTACTTGGCTAAATCCAAGTATAAAATTGATGACATTTTGGGAACCACCTACAAAGCCTATGACAATATCTTAGACTTCACCCTTTTGTATGACTTGATAGTGGTATAGAGTTTAACTAACACCTTTCAAATCTACAACATCTAGAGGGGTTGGTTTGAGAACCTAGATGACAAATGGGGAAAAAAAGAAGACAACAATGCTTACATAGTTTGCACCTTCAAAGAAGAGGTCTAAATTAGTATGATTCTATTGAACTAATTATTTTAGGCCCTAGATTGCCTACATGTCAATATATTTTGGGTGACCTTGATTCATATGATCCTAAATGGCTCCAAAGTATCTAAACTAGGAGGATTGGTCAATTTAAACATGGTCAAGGCCATATTAGATGCCTAAGTAGGTGGTAAATTTTACATGATGAGTTATCTCATAGATGTAGTCTATGAGACACTTGCTTTCAATCCATCTAATTTTCCTACATGGGTTCTTAGAGGCTTTGTGGTTCATGTAGTTTTATATAAGCTATATGTCCACTAATACATAAATAAAATCCAAGATATTTGTGAATATTTCTACCTGGTGGTATATAATGTGATCAATGAGGTCCCTATCCCTCATCTATCAAAGGAAATTAAAGACACTAACTATCATAAGATACTATTGATATTGTCAGGAAGATACCATCATTTGAGTTATAGGTATTCTTAGGGAGCCCCTCTACTTTCCCTATCATATCTTGATTGCCTTGCTAAGATGGAAGTTTCTTACCAATTAGTGGAGGGTATTTTTGAGTACTATATCAGTCGCTAGAAGAAGGCCTACCCACCTCTTCCAATCATGATCAGGCACCATGTGTACCACTCTTTCCCTTTTGTATTGAAGTTAGTGATTGGCAGAGATTATTTAGCCTTGGGGAGATCCAAACCACAAGATTCAAACTTTCCAAGCATGATCCTAGCCCATTTGGAGAAGTACTTAGCTCGTCTCAACCTCAATTATGGCCACTAATCAGTGGATGACAACAAGCTTTATTTAGATTTTCAAGATGACTAGTAGGTGCTTTCAGGGATTAAGGCCTAGAGGAAAGACAAGGGTAAACATATTTAGACTGAACCATTATCATCCCCATCTAAATTTTATTAACCTTAAGGTGATCTCATCATGACTCCCTACATAATTTATACAAGTGATTCTACCACCTTTTCCCACACAATCAACAAATCCTTATGCCATGGATCCACCTCCTCTACCTCAAATAACTTTGGCACCTTGGACTAAACCAAGTCAATCTCGTGTGACTGAAAAATAGGTGGTACAAGTATAGGCAGCTCCCCAATAGGAACCTTAAACCGAAACCACCCAAGCTCTAAAGTTTAACATTAGAAGTATCCCACTAATAATCTTAGAGTGAGACCAACAACATGCACTAGTGTAAGTTCCTCCCCTCACTCCCTCTACTTTATAACTACCCCTCTTGGTGACACTTAGTTCCTTACCCTTTCTATGAACCATTTAGGTAGTAACACCTTTCTTCCTTATTACATCCATTATGATTTTCACCTAAGCACCCATGACCTTAGTCATACCTAGAATCCTCCCTTCTTATTTTCCATCTGTTCCATCCATTCCCCAACTTGGAACATTCTTGTTGCTATTGTTATCTATTCCTTAGATTAAAGGGCCTATAGGTTCCTCATATTTTCTAATTTACCCAACTATCCTAGGAGTGGGTGAAATCATATGCATGTATTTAATGACTGATACCATCTCGATAGTTCTTATGATGAATCAACAACTCCCATAGTTGACCTTTGTATCCCTTTCTACCTTTGCTTCTTCTACAATAATGTCTAGAGATAACCTAGGAAAAAGGTCAAGGAAAAAGTGTAACAAAGTTTAAATTCAACCTTCAATACAAGCACCAATTGCTCTAATACTACCTCCTTTACTAGTTTATATAGCTCCTTTGGTACCAACCCCAATGGCTCTTTTCATCACTCCCCAACCCCATTTTTCCAACACCTCAAGTGCCTAGGGATTCAAATTCAATAAACCAATCTCTTCCCTTCTATTTAATACCTCTCTCTTAGGAGTCATTTCCCCTCCAATTGACATGACCTAGATTTAGTGGTAAAATCATATGTTCCCTTGGGCTTCTCCCTTCATTTTTCCCCTATACACCCCTATGCCTCCTCCTATGATTTCATCATTTACACCCTCCACTTCCTACATTACCCCTCAAACTCATTCTCTACCTATCACTACTATCTCCTCCACCTTGAAAACACCTCTTGAAACCTAAGGAATGGTCCTAGTATCGCAATCCCTAGAGATGACAAGTGCAAGGCACCCGAAATATGTAGTGGAATTTTAACTACACCCTAAAGAATATATGGAGGATATTCACCTATAAATTCATATAAGAGGGAAAACCTATGGTTTAAAAGACCCAAAAAGACTTGTTATCTCTAACTAAGGTGAGAACTCCCACAAGAGATGAAAAGATAGAAGAAGAGCCTCTATCAGTTCTTCAAGTGACCCATTACATGTCATATAAACTTATTGAAGACATGTAGAGCTAGGTCTAAACTTTTGAGGCATAGACAAAGAGATCCTTACCTACCAGGCTGACTAAAAAGTTCAAGGATGCCCTCCTACAAATTTTATCAAATCTAGGAAAGGTGGTAGGGACTATGGTAGAGACCTAGGTGCTCATCTGATAGACTAAAGCCTATCTAAAAAGGATCACTATAATTTATGGGAAGTAAAAGAAGATAAATATTATGATTAATAAGGGAAAATTATTAGAGATAATTTTTTTTCCCATTTCAAACTTGGGAATATATCATAACTATGCTAGGAATATAAAGAATGCTATGGAGGAGTGGATTGCCCTAGCCCAAATTGTAATGAGACCCCTAGAATATGGTATGGAGAAGATATATATATTACTTCAGGGAAGTCAATATTTTAGTGTTATTCCACCTAGATGGAAATCTACTAGACAAAGGAGAATTTAAAGTACCCTTGAGTCACTTTGACCAGGTTATGAGGATAAAAGTGGCCAAGGTGAACAAAATAGGGAGCATAGGTAGTCCTTGAGCTCATAACTCAATCCATAATGAGCATCATCTAGGTGTTTGAAGTCCAGGTGTCTATGGAGACTCACATCTGAGTATACGAAAGACTCATCTCCTAGGTAGAGATGATCTTTAAAGAGCCTCTAATGAAGCTCTCCAAGATGGACTATGAGTTTGATCTCATGGTAGCCATGTCAGAGGCTAAGGAGGCAAAGTCAAAGTAGTTCGAAGTTGGCTTGTATGTTATGCCTTCATGTATTAGTTGAGTGGTCCCATATAGATATTTTTTGGAAAGTAAAGGATATTTTCTTAAATTTTTAAATTATGTATTGTAACTACTAGGAGTGGCCATCATGGCCGAAGATGGGAATATTGCACTAATTAGGGGTAAATCCCATTATTATCTATAAAAATATAACTACATTGTATTTTTGAGGTTGATAATTTTAAGCTCAAACTTACTATCAAAATTAAGTAAAGATTTCACCTATGGTTTCTTTCACCCTTTTGAATTATAGAAATTTGGCCATGATCGATACCTTTGTAATAGAACTTGTTTTTTTTTTATGAATGTAATTTCAAATTTTGTGTAATGCATATTCTATTTATCAAGGTATCCCTCAATTTAGTTCTAAATGAATGCTAGTGTTCATGTAGTTGTTTTAAGGATATGACATTTTATGAATGTAATGATTATGATGTGCTCATCTATTATAACCCTTTTGTGAACTCCCTCTATTTTCCTTACAATATTGATAACATGTGTGTTAGTCTACAAGTTATCTTGAAAGTTTGTGTTATTCATTATGGACTTCTAGTATTGACATGTAGTGAGGTTTCATAAATCAAGCATTCTTCACTGCTTCCCCAAACTCTTCCCATTGTTTAGTATTAGAGTTAAAAGCTTTGGTGAGATTCATCACATAGTGGTATAATTGTATCAAATTCACTTACCTTCATTGTTGAAGCATTAATCTCATCTTTATCTAGAAACACTCTTTCCTGCCTTACTCTTCTCTATTTTTTATGTTTATTTTGGAGATTGAACTAATCCTCCATTTCATTTAGAAAATGGTAAATAAAAGTGCATTAATATTAGAAACAAACTCAAGTAACTAACTCACTAACTCATAAACATCAAGATTAAACCCCTAGTGGTGGCATTACATCTCTTGGAGATTATTCCATGTAGGCTCCATCATGAATCCAAATACCCACAACTATGCTTTAGGTTGATTTCACATCAGTCTTAAATTAGAGGATGAAAGTCCATCATTGTTCCCAGTATTATATTTTAAAATACTCAACCTCATTAATAGTTTAGAATGGGATATTGGACCTAAAAATAGATGGCACTAAAAGGAGGTAACCTTTAGAGTATTTTAGAATCAATATTGGTTTTAAACTGAATGCCTTCTCTTTTATGCTCTCTCTATTGTTGTATACTTCCTACACACACAAAAATAGATGATAAAAGGAGGCATTAATTATCTATATTTTTAATGTTGACTTATTGGAGATTAATTTTTTTGATGGTAACATACTAGCTATTATTTATCTATGAAACATCTTGGAGTTCAATTCACCCATCACTAGAGCTAGGTCCTATTGTGGCTAGCTAGTGGTTTCAACCTTATAATTCCATATGAATCCCAATCTCAATAGACCTATACCTACCATATTTATCATTATCCCCTATTCTCAGTATCTCCTAAATAAAATACCTAGGATGGTTTGGTTGTCTAGCTTAGCCATTAACATCCTAGGATTTGTCCATGACTTACCTAGAAACCCTAAGAGATATCTTCCCTATTTCACTCTTGGTATAAGAAATATAGCTAAAGATGATGTAACCTCCTACAAGACCACTCTAAGGTTCTTGAATTTGGAATAATAGGATGTAGTGTGTAGGATTTTCCCATTCACATTGATAAATTCAACCTATAACTGGTTCCTCAATCTCCCTGAGGACTCGATCCCTAGATGGGACCTTTTTAGTACTACCTTCCTCACCTAGTTTAGGCAAGTGATCAAATCCAATGTTTTGTACTGGTAATTTTAGTATATTAAATGAGAGCCCAATGAGCCTATCAAGAACTTCAATGCTATATTTCAAAAGATGTGCATTCAAGTTACCATGATTTACCAACCCAACCCTCAAATAACACTTCAAATGTATAAAATTACCTTAGACCCTTAGATAACTATGTTATTGAGACAAGACTTGATAATAGTGGACCTAACCTTGGATTTTGTAAGGACTATGAAGGAAGATAGACAACTAAATCCACAAGGTCAGATGATGCCCCTCATTCCTAATGTGTTTCCATAGATGCCCATGTTGAGACTTTTATCTAATGCTAATCATAATATCCTAATGCTTCATCTACTCCACATAAAAAATTAACTCCCACTAAGTCATGCTACACCAAACCAACACTTTGGTTTTATTAATGGAATCAAGAAATTATTTCTTAATTTCAACACTAGGTAATGTTGGTAGTAGCTAAAAATACCCAAACTATACTACATGAATACATAAATAATGAGTTGGATGCCATTTAATGAATGGTACAAAAAATCAGTATTGACTTCCTTGGGCTACAAAGGTATATGAACAACTCCAATAGGTTACTAAAAGTTACTATCTTTGAGATATCCCTACCTAACTAGTGTTAAGTGCATAACATGATATCCCATGGAGAACTTGACTGTATAAAGTTCTATTGTGCCTTTTAGATATTTCAAAAGGAAATGGAAGAGTACAAGGTGGTCCCTAATCACCCAAAATCATCTAATATGGGAAAAGCCCTTAACACTTCCATGGTGTTAAAAACCATGAAATTCCATAGCCAAGAATAAAATGAGATAGAGGAGGGTATTAATGAGTTTCAAACATTTAAATAGTTCTAAAGGAGTAACTATGCCCTTAGTAATAAGCAACCAAAACAACCCTTCACTACCTCAACTCCCCCAAACAATGGTGCAACCCAACTTGACTAAAATGTTAGGAATGAACCACCACCTCCAAAACATAAATAACACAAAGTTCTAATGTAAGACCCAAAGATATAAAAGAAAGGAATCTATAGTATAGTAGAGGACATAAATAATATCAAAGCTAACATCATGCTCCATGAACTTACTTGGATCATAAAGCAATATGATCTTCTACTTAAGTCCTTGACTGAGAAGCCAAATTAACCAACCCATGCAAAATTAAAATCGACCCATACCAATGTGATAATTTGTGAGACTAATATAGAAGTACCTCCATTCTTTTTGAACATTAGATTATTTAGAAAAAACCTACATAATTTCCTAGTGGCTTTAGGAGCCTCAGCCAATGTAATGCCATTAGGAATATGTGATAATTTAGGGTTAGTCCCTATCAAGTTAGATAAGGTAGTAGTTTAACTATATAAATCTGAGTTCAAAGTGGTATGAGATATTTTTAATGTCCACATATAGATATAATCTAAGCATAGGATTTAACACTTCATAAATATCTAGGTGGTAGAGATTCCTAAGGCCTATGACATGCTCTTTAATAGAGATTGGTCTAAATCCATAAATGGGCATATGGTGAAAAACTTGTCTCATATGTGGATACAATGAAGATGGGTAGCTAGTAAAATCAAGGTATATATAGAAACCCACATGAAACACATGATAAGTGAGTACAATTCCATCAATGAGAAAGTGAAACTAACATCCTCAAACCTAGGGATCTATATGTTAACTACAAAACCAACCAAAGATAAAATTGACATTAGCTAAACTTGCTAGGTGTATGGTCTCTTTATATAGATGGGGCCTATTCCAAATAAGGTAGTGGGGTTGGTGTTCTACTAATAAATCCCAAGGGAATAAATACTAAATGTCATATAGGTTATAGTTCCCTTACACAAACAATTTGGTAGAGTACAAAGTGATAATCCTAGGATTGGAATTCATGTTAGAATACAAGGCAAACTAATTAATAACATTCAATGACTCTAAGTTGCTATTCAACTATATCAAGAGTAAATTTTAATGCAAATTATCATACCTTATAAGGTATAAGCATCTAGATTAGACTTAATCAAAAAATTTAGTGCATTTAATGTGATCCCTATCCCTAGGGAATAAAACCAAGTTGTTGACTCACTAGCATCTACAACATCAAACTTAACCCCCTAGACACCGAGTTACAAGGATTATCTATGGAACTTATCCCTTGCCATTTTATTTTTAACAATGTGGTAAAATTTTAAGTCTTTGAGGATGAACCACATATCATCTAGTTTATTAATACCATGGGGGTATTTGAAACCCATTATCATTGATGAGGCAGATAGGGACAAACCCAAGAATGATCTAGACAAGGATGAGATCCTTAATATTCAAGGGAATCATATCCCAAAATGGATGATTTCATTTGAAAGATAATTTGATATTTATACCCCCCATTATAAACAACAAATCCCAAGTTCAAGAACCAAAAATATTATATCATCAACCTTAGTTTAGTATAAAACCCTTAGATGGTCAACATGGGTCTTGATTAGATAGACTTTAAACTAGAATAAATGTGAAAAATACTATTGAGATATAAAGATGTAATTACCTAGACCTATGGAGACCTCAAGGTATTTAACTTAATAGTGATTAATCATACAATCCCCCTCAAAATAGGTTAGAAACCATTTAGACATTGATAGAGATTGGTAAACCCAATCATGGAATCCTTAATACAAGAGGTCCATAAGTTGCTGCTAGGATAATTTTCCCAGTTTGACACTCTAATTAGGTGGCTAAATTGGTCCTTATGTGAAATAAAAATGGAGAAATCCACTTATATGTAGACTTCCAAAACTTTAATTGAGGCTCAGATAAAGATAATCACCTGTTACCTTCCCTTGATGAAGTAATCTAAATGGTGAGTGAATCCCAGATGATGTCCTTTCTAGATGGCTTTTAGGGATACAACTAGATCTTGGTTAATTCAGAAGACTAGGCCAAAACCACATCCACCACCAAATGGGGCACATTTACCTACAATAAAATTCATTTTAGGTTGATCAATGCTAGGGCAACCTTTCAAAGAGAGATGGATTTTGATTTTGAGGAACTAATTGGTAGGTATATAATAAATTATGTGGATGACTTAACTATGTTTTGAAAATATAAGTCAAATCACATATTTCACTTGGATAAAGTGTTTGAAAGGTATATAAGGTATTTTATTCCCATAAATCTAAAGAATAATGTGTTTGATGTTACCAAAAGAAGGCTTCTCAATCATATCATCACACAACAAGGTATTGTTATTGATCTAGAAAGATTTGATGTGATTTATAAATTACCTTTACCTAATATCAATAAAGAGTTGAAATAAGTCTTTGGTAAAATCAAAATTTTTAATAAATTCATTTATATATTTGATAAAATTTTAAAACTCTTGTATGTTATGTTTAAACAATATGTGAAGGTGAAATGGCAAACCGAATCAAAGAAAGATTTTTAGGATATCAAAGATGCCTTTATGCAAGTCCTAGTGCTTATCAACATGGACTACACACAATATTTATACATATAACTCTTTACTTATGAACACACCATTGTTTCCTACCTCAACCAAATATTGGATTGAGATGAACATCTCATTGCTTTCATTAGCACCAATCTCAAGGATGTAAAACTAAGATATTATACTCTCTACAAACATGCTTATGCCCTAGTCAAAGCTATGAATAAATTTAGACACTACGTTCTTAGGAATAAGGTGCATGCCATCATACAAAAACTAACCAAAAAGTAAATTATATGATAAAATGAATTGGGTGACCATAGAGGCCAATGAATGATGAAGTTATAAGAGTATAACTTGGAGATCAAACCAATAAAGTTCATAAGAGGATAGAGACTTACCCATTTGATAATTGAGCTAAAACTAAGAATAACTATATACAAAGTAGACCAAGATATTGTGCCACAACCATGTTTAAATTCCCTAATCATGCATTTATTGATCTATAAAAATACACCTCCTAGACTCAACCATACACAAAAGATATCTCTTTAGTTAAATGCTACATGATATATGCTAAATAATTGAATTATCTTCAAAAAAATCATGGAGTTTACTTCATATTATTATCACCAGATGAGGCCAAAAAAGTGATGACAAATTTCCATGAAAGATTGGGATATGTTCACCTTGTATTAAATGCCATGGCACATAAAGTTATTTAGTTGGGATACTAATAGCCTACTTTATTTAAATATGTTCATGCCTATGTATGTGTTTTCCATCAGTGCTAGACCTTTTCCAAGAGGGAAAACCATGTATAAATTCCACTTTAACCCATGGTGGAGTCAATACCATTTGCCTAATGGGGGTTATATTTCATTTGGGTCATCAACTCCAACTCATCAAATCACCAGAATTTTATTCTCAAAACCACAAATTATTGCACAAGGTGGTTTGAGGTAGTCACAACGAAAAGAAGCACTATTGCCAAAGTCATCAAGTTTATGGATAATACCATAACCACTTGGTTTGGGGTCCTATTCTCTTTATTATGTTCTAATAGTTATGGATTCTAATCCAAAATTTTTATAAAATGAGCCTATGATACCAATATTACACTAAGGTTCTCATCTAATAATTATCCATAGGGAAAAAAATTGGTAGAATCCACCAATAATAATTTAATAGACACCATCAAGAAATCTACAAGAGATAAACCTAGGGAGTGACACTCATTACTAATGTTATCTTTATGGGATAACCACACAAGGTATAAAAAACCCTCAATATCTCTCCTTTCCTTTTAGTTTATAGATTAGATCCAATCATGATGGTCATGCTTAGATTTTTGACTTATAGATTCATGTAAAAATTCATGAAACTAGATGATAAAATAAGTTCGAGGATCCTAGATTTTATTTAGTTAGAGGAAGCTTGGGATGAAGCTCTATTAATCTTCAATAAGCATCAATTTACTATAAAATGATGGTCTTATAAGAAGGCTAAGATCAAAAAATTTAGGATTTTATGATCTGGTATTAATGTGGGATAAATCCCATGAAAAAAATCTAACACTCAAAGTTTGATCCTCCATGGATTGGCCCATGTCAGATAACTAAGATCTTGGGCCATGTGTTTCATCTCAAGGAAGCAAAGGGTAAAGACCTACCACTCTTGATAAATGGATAATTCCTAAAGCACTATTTTTTGACTGGCCCATCCAATGTAATTTTAGAATAGCCTTGATGAAGGACAACAATGCATATTATAGGTTATTTTTCTTTATTTATTTGTTTGATTTTCTTATTATGTGCTTCATTTATCTATTCCTTTATTTTTTTTATTTGGTTATGTCCTTGAAGAATTTTATACCCTAGATCTAGACCACAATCAAAATTAAGAGAGTTATCCCCATTGCAATGGATCCCTAGAAAATAAAATTCAGTAGCCACTCCAAGTGATGATCAAAGACTAGAAGGTATTGTCAAGTTTTAGAGGACCAAAGTTGAGTCTTCAATCTAAACAAGTTAGAGATGATAAGTGAGTCCTTTAAATTTTATATCTTGAAGGCCAATGATTCTTAGAGAAAAAAAGGATTTTAGAATAGCTCATGTCTCAGTAGAGGTCACCAAGTTGCACTTAATATAAAATCTTACAAAAGGTAGGACCATTCAAACCAATCAAATATTGACTAGATTTTTAGAGTTTACTCTTCACCCTATTACCCTTAGCTGGGTCCTAAAATCTCAATGGACAAAGACTGATAAATCTATTCACTAATAACCTTATAATAATAATAACAAAATGACATGTTTTAATTAAATTTTGAGTCTTCCTCGAAAGGGCTATTTATCGAACCTCTATCGTAGGATTTTTCACTTGGTTGGAAGTGGAGTAAGGCCTTGAATGGGACTAGAGGTATCTCTATTAGGGATATGGATGCCTAGATAGAAGCATAGTAATTCTTGTTCCATTCCCCTCCAAGCCATGAAATCATTAATTCCATCAAAGAAATCTAATACATAGTTTGACCTCAATTGATTGAGTGAACTCCATGATTGGATAAGCTAATTGAAAACCACTTATTACACACATTGGTGGTCTTATATAGGATAAAATCTTAGTATGTCACTTGATATTACATGAATTTAGTGCTTTTTTTTTTATGTCTAAAATATATCTCTTACAGTCTATGTTTTATATTATAAAAAAAGGATTGATAGGTCATGTTCTAAGTGATTGTCACCACTTCCCTATGAATGTTGCCATTTTTTATGGCCAACACACCCCATTTTCATGGAAATGGGGGAATCCTCTTTAAAAACACAAAACAAGAGTTCTTAGACCCATTATCTCATTTTAGCTGGCTTTGGCTATGCCAAGTCTTTGTAATCCCATGTGATCTTGGTTTTTCTCAAGTATGTGGTATTGATAATGATTAGTTAATCCAACTTTCTAGCCTCAAAGGTTTATGAAATACTTGTCGATACTCCATGGTTAATATAAGATTTATTAATTTTAAGGTTTAATGTGATAACTTTGTAGGCTTGTTCTCACTTGGATATTCTCAAAGTCTCAGTCTTGTTCTTGATATATCATATCCTAGAGTCCTATGTGGAATTTTGGAGACTAACTAACTACTAGGTGAGAAATTAATTGATAAATCCTCATTTATATTTCACTTAGTTTTTTATTGTGTTTTCCTATAGGTTCTTATATGGGTTAAATCTCAACATTACGTGAGTTTTGAATATTCATAAAAAGTGTATTTAGAGGTTTTGAATGAGTAAATTTCCAAGCAAACTTTTTGAAGGCTTTACAAAAATTGTCCATCTTTTTGGGGTTTCAAAAAAAAATCTCCAACTTGTTAAGAGTTAGATTTATGAAGGAAAATATTAATTCCAAAAAAAATTCATGAAAATATAATAGATTCCAAATGCGATGAGAAAATGCCATGTAGCTTATATCAAACACATCAATTTCCTGATCTTAATAGAAATGTTAGAGCTAGAGAGATCTTGATGTTGTTATAAGTTTTAGTCTCCTAATCCTAAGAAAGATGTCAGATCTTGAGAGAACCTAATATATTCAAGAAGGGCCACATGGCCTAGGGTTAGAATCCATCAATACTCTAGCCAATCACCCCATTCCAAAGAAGAATGACCACTCTCTTGAACCTAATAGAAATGTTAAATCCCAAGAGAGATTGGCCCAACCAATGAGTGCCACATCAACCAAAGGTAAACTGGTTAGTCTCTCAATCATGACATAAATGTTAGAGCCCAAGAGAGCCTAACCAAATCAAAGGATTCCATGTGATTTGATGGTCAAAAGTGCTTAGATTTGACTAATGAGCTCTCACTATTGTTAGATGCATTAGTATCCCAATCCTGATAGAAATGTTAGATCTCAGGAGATCTTGATGCAATGAGGGAATGCCACATGAACTATTGTTAGAATAGTTAGTCTCCCTTTTTTGAAAGAGATGTCAAATTTTGGGAGAGATCGATGTATCACAACACAACACATGGAATAATTGAGCATTTTAGTAGGTGGGCCCCTAAATAGCCCAGGATGGCTATAATGAAGTACATATAAAATCATAGGGGATATTTAGATTTCACATGTCCCTAGATGGAATCTCTTCCCTCCCAAAGGTATAATAATTAAGTGTTAGGCTATGCCTAGGTATTGACTAGTAACATGAGAACCAGTTAGTAGGCGATAAGTGGCATAAAGCAAGAGCTCCTAGGAGGACTTAAGGATGAGGTGGTTGTGTACCTACGCTGCTCCAAACATTGATGAAGTGGAAAAATAAACCCTAATGGGATAATTTAAAATGTGACATTTCCTTTACTAGATATAGTAAGGCCCAAATATACTCTAAATCAGGAAATCAAGTGGAATATTGAGCCACCCATTCAAATTTGAATCCATGATGAGTGAGATACTAAATTCCATTAATGTAGGGGGATGAATGTGGATTTACATAAGTATCACAAGGAAAGATTGTTAGACATTATAGCTCCATACTCCCAAGTTTAGATTCCTTCCTTTTTGATCCAACCTATTGCATTCTACACCTCTTTCATATAGAGATCTTTCATTGAATTTCATCTTATTGTAATGGCTACTTCATCTTTAAATCCTAAGGATGAGCTTGAATACAGAGATATTATTTTCCCAAATGGCTTGACCCAATTTAAGCATTACAATTAAGTATTCAAATCCATTGAACAAGTGCCCAAGGATTCGGTCATTGATGATGATGATTAAGATGAATTTTAAGATGCCCTATGGGCATACAAGAAGTGTGGCCTGCACTAGGCCACATCCAATACTTAAGTGCTGCCCTACATTAACTTGTTTATTAAGATACTCATATTTACTAGAGACATGAAAGATAGTGTTCATGATTGTGTCTACTTGACCAACTCCTAGAATTAGATTGTTAACATCTCAAAAATTACCTACAAATCCTACTAAAATCTACTAGAGTTTACCATTTCATATGACTTGGTAGTGGTGTAGACCTAGACTAACACATTCTAAATCTATGATTTCCTAAGGGATTAGGCTAAGAACCTAGATATAAAATGGGTAAACAAGGATGATGCCAATGCATACATGGTCTGCACCTTTAAGGAGGATGTTTGGTTTTGTATAATTCTATTGAATCAATTATTCAGGGCCTTATATTATCTACCCATCAACATATTTTGGGTTCCCTTAATTCACATGATCTTGGATGGTTCTTGAGTCCATGACCTATAAGGAGTGGTAAATTTAACCATGTTCAAGGCCATAGTAGATGCTTGAGTAGGTATGAACTTTTACATGCTGATTTATCTTATAGATGAAGTCTATAAGACACTCACTACAAGGAGTTGTAAATTTAAACATGTTCAAGGCCATAACAGATACTTAAGTAGGTATGAACTTTTACATGATGATTTATCTCATAGATGAAGTCTACAAGACACTCACTTTTAATCCTACTTTTCCTACATGGGTTCTTAGAGGCTCTATGGGTTATGTAGTTTTCTACAAGCTATATGGCCACTAGTATAGAAATAAAATTTAAGACACCTATGAGTCTATCTACCTGGTGGTATACAATATGATCAATGAGGCCCATATGCCTTTTCTATCAAAGGAAATAAGATAATTGATCTCATCATATATGACTAGTATTATTGTGAGGATACCATCATTCAAGTCACAAGAATTCCTAAGGAGCATCTCCACTTTCCATATCACATCCTAGATTGCCTTGCTTAGATGGAAATTGGTTACCACCTGGTGGAGGGCATCTTTAAGCACTCTATTAGTCACCAAAAAAATGCCTACCCACCTCTTCTAATCATCATTAGGCACCATGTGTACCACTCTTTCCCTCCCCTATATAAGATTGTGAGTGATAGGGATTATTTAACCTCTAGGAGAGCTAAACCATTAGATTGGGACCTCCAAGGCATGATCTAAGTCCATTTAGAGAATTACTCAGCTTACCTCAACCTCAATTATGGCCACTATCTAGAGGATGATGATGAGCTATATTTAAATGTGGAAGATGACTAGGAGGTGCACACATAGATTGAGGTCCACATGAAGTAGAACGGTAAGCATATTTAGACTAGACCATCCTTAAACCCCTCTACATCTTCTCAACCTTCATGTGATGTCACCTTGACCCCCTCCATAATTTATAGGATAATTATAAAAGGGATTCCACCACCTTCTACCCTATGAACAATAGCTCAGTATGTCATCGATCCATATCCTCCACATCTAGCAACTTAGGTTCCTTGGCCCCAACCAACTTAGACCTGTGTGATTTGGTGGTAGGTGGCCCAAGTATAATAATCTCCCTAATAGGCACCTTAACCCTAAGATATCCATGTTGTGAGGTTCAAAATTAGAAGAAACCTAAAAATGAGCCTAAAGTAAGACCATTTATAGGCACCAGTGCAAGTTCCTCTCTCACTCCCTCATATTTCCAATTACCCCTCATTGTGCCACTTAGTTCCTTTCTCTTTTTGAGAATAATTTATGCAATACCACGTATCTTCCCTATTAAATAACCTATAAATTTCACCAAAACACCCATAACCTTAACCATCCCTAGTATCCTCCTTTCTTCTTTTCCATTTTCCCCATCCATTCTCTAACCTAATTTTTTTTGGTATTTTCATTGGCCATTCCTTAGATTCAAGTTCTTGTGAGTGCTCCATATTTTCTATTTTCACTAGTTGTTCTAGGAGTGGGTGAACCCATGTACACATCTATAGTGATTGGGACCATCTTGGTAGTTCCTTTAAATACTAAAAACTCCCACAATTAAGATCTATGGCCTTAAATACCTCTACTCCTTTTATAGTGGTGTTTGGAGCTGATATGAGAAAAAGTCCAAGGAAAAAGTAGAAGGTAGTTCATGCTCAAACTGAAATATAGGTAATAACTAGTCTAATTATACCTCTTCCACTAGTTTCTATGGATCTTCTAGAACCAACCCTAATAGATCCTCTCATCACTTTATGGTCCCATTTTTCCATCACCACAAGTTCCCAAGGATTCAAAATTAATTAGACAATCTCTTCCCTTCTACTAATTACCCCTCTCTCAAGAGTCATTTCCCATCAAGTGTGCATGAACTAGAGTTAGTGAAAAGCATAAATTTTCCCTTGGTCCTCTCCATTCATCTTTCCCCATACACCCCTATTCCTGTTCCTCCACTAATTTCATCATTTAAACCCTATAATTCCTCCATTATTCTAACTCATCCTCCACCTAGCACTACCATATCCACCACCTTATCAACACCTCCCAAAACCTAGGGAATGGTCCTAATATTATAGGTGATAGATATGATAATGTAAGGCACCCATTGACATGCAATGAGATTTCAACCATATCACATAGATTATGCATAGGATCCTCACCCAAAATTAATGTAAGAGGGAAAACCTATGGTCTGGTAGACCCAATAGGACCTTTTCTCTCTCACCAAGGTGAGTAATCCCATAAGAGAAGAAAAAATAGTGGAAAATCCACTCTCAATTCTCTGAATGACCCATGACATGTCAGATAAACTTCTTAAAGGCATGTATAGCTAGGTTTAAAATCTTGAGCTTTAGGTAAAAAGCCCCTTCCCCACCAGGCTAATTGGGAGTTCTCTCAGAGTTGAAATTAAATCCCACTTCAAACTTAGACTTATATCAGACCTACATCGAGAGTATGAAGACCACTATGAAAAACTGGATTTCCTTAGCCCGAACTATAATGGGACCCCTAGAAGATGGTAGGAAGAAGATATTGGCTTAATTTAAAGAAGTCAATAACTTAGTGTTATTCCACCTAGATGATACTCTATTAGATAAGGAATAATTTGGAGTCTACCTGGGTCACTTTGATCAGGTTATGAGGATATAAGTGTCCAAGGTAAACAAAGAGGGAACACATATAGTCCTTGATCTCTTGACCCAATCCACAATGAGCACTAGTTAAGTATTTAAAGTCTAGGTATCTATGGAGGACCCCTTTTGAGTATACCAAAGACTCATGGCCTAGGTAGAGACTATCTTTAGAAAGACTCCGATGAACCTCACCAAGCTAGACCATGAGTTTAACCTTGTGGTAGATGCATTATAGGCCAAGGTGGAAAAGTTAAAGAATTTGGGAGCCAAATAATCTATTCTACCTGCATGTATTAGTTGAGTGGTCCCCTATAGATATTTTTAGGGAAAGCGAAGGATATTTTATCTTTTTTTCTAATTATGTAGCTATAACTACCATGAGTGGCCATCATGGCCTAGGATGGGAATCTCACACTACTTGGCAGTGAATCCCATCCTTATCTATACAAATGTAACTATATTATATTTTTGAGGTTGATAGTTTATATCTCAAAAGTGTTGTTGGAATTAAGTTAGGATTTCACCTATGGTTTCTTTCACCCTATTGAATTGTAGATAGTTGGCTATGATTAATACCTTTATAATAGAACTTGTTTTAATGAATGTAATTTCAAATTTTGTGTAAAACATACTATGTTTATCAAGGTATCCCAAATTTTAGTTATAAATTAATGTTAGTGCTCATATAGTTATTTTAAGGCTTAGTCATTTTATTGATGTAATGGTTATGATATGCTCATCTATTATAACCCATTTATGAACTTCTTCTATTTTCCTTATAATATTGATAACTTGTGTGCTAGTATACAAGTTATCTTGGAAGTTTATGTGATATTTAATATGGGCTTCTAGTATTGATATTTAGTGAGGGTTCATACAACAAGCATTCTTCACTAATTCCTCAAACTCTTCTCATTATGTAGTATTGGAGTTAAAACCTTTGGTGAGACTCAACACATAGTGGTATAAATATAAAGGATGAAATTAGTTTGATTGTTGAAGCATTAATCTTATATTTATCTATAAAAACTCTTTCCTACCTTACTCTTACATATTTTTTGTGTTTACTATGGAGATTGAACTACCCTTCCTTTTCATTTAGAAAATTCTAAAACAAATTACATGAATATTAGTAGTAGACTCAAGTAAATAACTCATTAACTCATAAGCATTAGGATTTAACCCCTAGTGGTGGTACTATATCTCTTAGAGATTATTTCATGTAGAACACATCCTAAATCTAAATACCCAAAACTATGCTCTAGTATGATTTCAAAGTAGTCCTAAAATGGAGGATGAAAGTCCATCATTGTTCCCACTATTCTCTTTGAAAATACTCAACTTCAGAGTATTTTGAAATGGGATCTTAGACTGAACAACATGATATTATCCAAATGTGGTTTTTTGAGGGAAATTAAGACTAATATATGTGTGAATATATTTCACTATATTTTCTTATGTCTAAGTTCTAAAATATATGTATGTATGTTAAAAACTATGTTTTGAGTGCACTAGGATGACCTGATCTCTATGACAAATTTCTATGAATGCCTCCTCTTTTGAGGGGAGTTTTTGAACCTATACATTAACTATCATAAAAATAAAATATATTCATTATGTGTGTTAGACTAAAAATATATGATATCTATGTGATAAAAAAATATAATGTGTGTAAATGACATCAAAATGTGAAGGAGTCTGAGCATAAGTTGGAAATGTATGATGTATGTTAGACCTAGAATTCACAAGGTTGTCAAGATATATATAATAATTTAAGAATGCATATGAACAATAAATCTAAATATAATATGAGTAAACTACATAGGGGGATGGGGAATGATGTCCATCAAGGAACCCAAGGAGGAAGGGGAGATGCATGAGGCCCCTCATGACATCATAAACTTGATGTGAAATCAATAAGAGACAAGTGTCATGACCATGACACATCAATAAAATCATACATACAAACACATGAGGCACATAAAGTAGGCCAAGGGGCCACAATAAAAGGGACATGGGCACATGTTAATAAGTTTAAGAAATAAATACATAAAAGGGCATGTTTAAATGTCCACATATGCAAAGATAAAGCTAGGTTGGCTTAGAGACACCTAGAAGGACATGTTCAAATATAAACATACACAATCAAGAAGTACACACAAGGACATGGGTATATGTCTAAATCATACACAAAATAAAATGAATTGGCTTAGAGCCATAGAATAATGGCATATTCAAATGCCCTTGAGTGAATGTAGAATCAAAGAAAAACTATCAAATATAAACTAGTAAATCTAGAAATAAAAGTATTTAATAATCATGTGGTAGAAATCTATATAAGAGAAAATATGTATATGAGCTGAGTCTATAGTAGTAGTAGTTGGAAAGAAATTATTGTAGTAGTGGATGATTAATATCAAGATATAATCAAAAAATGGGAGGATGTTAATATGAGGATTTTTGAAACCAGGCAGAGGGTGGGAAAGCTCAAGGGATGAGGGTGAAGGTGAAAAGGGTGAGGATGATGATGACCAAGTGCATGGGGGTTAGAGGACATGGCTATAATTTGGAAAGGACCCATGGATATTATATCTAACTTTAAATGTGTAATATTAGGTGGAACACCATGACAATGATGCAAAAAGGATAAAACTTAGTTGCACTATTTAGAGGAGCAAAGGTAGTGGGCTTAACTCAAGCTTTGAAACCCATTGGATAGATGTTGGCCAAAGTATGATGAATGTGCCCAATAGTCTCTCAAGAATATTGGTGGTCTCATTGAGGACTCATGACCCATTTATTTCCTTTGGGAGGCCTACATCTTATGTGTCTTGAAGTAATAACTTTTGATTTGTTTTGGTGTTCTATGCCACTCTTGGGCTCCCAGTTCTGGTAAGATCCCACCCTTTGATTTGGCTCTGATATTCTATTGGAGTGATGTTGACATCATTCTTCTCACAAGGGTTAGATGTGGGGTCTTTTTTGGGCTTGGAAACAACCTAAGTAGGGGAGGACATTGGGCTTATATTGGTTTTTTGGTCTTTTTAAAATTAGATGTCCTTTTATGGTTCTTTGATGGGGTTGATGATGGAGGATCCCTCTAGTGTTCTGTTTCAAGGTATGATGGGTATTAGAGGAACCCTCTTCTTTATGTAAGCTAGTAGAATGGCTATTAGAGGAAGCTATGATTCTACCCTTATTATTTAATTAGAAAATGGAAGTTTCTATTCTTTTTATCTGAGAATTGTTACTTTGGTTTTCCTTAAAGGTCTAATTTTAGTGGAAGGTTTTTTTATAGATCTAGGATGACCTTACTTCCTCACAGCCTCTTTTTATTATTTAAGAGTAGATGTTAGAGGAATCCACCTTTGGTTACATCTTGATATGAGTTCTCACAGAATCAGATTAGTTATGTTTGAAGGATCTATAGGGGCTGTGTTTTTCTTAATTAAATTCATGACTCTTAGTGGTAGGAAAAGCCCACTCAAAGTGATTTAGCTATGCAGTGGTTGGGTGGAAGAATAGGTAGTAGAAGACCTTCTCTTTTGGGAGGTTTTCCATCTGATAGTGATCTTAGGAATGATATGAAGAAGGATGTCAACCCTTTCAAATTTACTATTTTAACTCAATATGTGGATGGCCCAGGAGGTAGAAGACCTCCTTTTTTATTAAACTTTTATTTTATAATTCACTTCTTGTTATGCTTTACCAAGTTGTGAATTTTAGTGTGAAGCTAAACCCACTTATTATAACTTTACTATATGTTGGCCATGTAGAAGACACTAGTGATAGAAGAACCCCATCTCTAGTAGTTATTATGGTGTGAAGTACCCTCAAAGAAATCACAATGGAAGGGGACTACCCTTTAAGATTCATTATTTAGCAACACCTTTGTGTACTATAGGTTACAAGACCTTTAAAACCCTTGGTTATGAGAATCCTTAAAACCTTCAATGTCCTCTCATCTTGCCTTGGTCATGTCACATTCAATCCACTTGCTAAGGGTTGAGGGAGTCTTCCAACCCTCATTTTCTCTTGTCTTTCCTTGGTCATGGGACATTTACTCCACTTATTAAAGGTTGAGGGAACCTTCAAACCCTCTTTGTTATACTTATAGGTTCTGAGACCTTTAAAACCCTTAGTTGTAGGAATCCTTAAAACCCTCACATTCTCTAGTCTCACCTTGGTAATGGGTACCTCTACTTATCTTTTTGTTGGTTGGGGGAGTCAAACCCTTGATTCTATGTTTGGTAGTTAGGGGGGCCTTTACCCTCTTTGTTATACCTGTATGTGGGTCTAGTTATTAAAACCCTCATCTCCTGATTCATAGATACAATTTTAGAAGTATTTTTACCCTATCAAATAAAAAAATATCAATATATAATAAATGCTACATATATGATATGGAGTATATAAATATATAACTTAGAAAATTGGAAGCTGTATGTATTATGCTCCCAACATGATGATATGTCAATGTTTAATATGTGTATACATGTATATACCCCCAAAAGGTATATAATATAAAATCTTGGTCTGTGTAGAGGACCAAAGTTCTTTAGTAATATGTGAACACTTTAAGGGAAGAAGTGAAGCATGTATGTATGATAAATTTGATTACACTAACATATATAACATATGTAGTACCTAGAAAATAGAAAGAATGTAAACATGAAAATGCATACAATATGAAATGTGTATTTTTTAAGTAAATATTTGAATGTTTTTATATTTTTGAGCATATTATATTAATTTTGTGTTTTATAAGCATATGATATTTACAAGCAACATGAAAATGAAACTATATACAAAGATCAATATAAAGGAAACTATGTACAAGTAATATTGGAAGTAAATAAGATTATGTACAAATGAAACATTGTGACTCTAAATATATAAGAGCACATCCATAGGATGTATATAGTCAAATGGTAGATTTGGTGGGAGGTTATCTAGTGTTAGATATTGAATTTTCTAAAACATGAATAAATCATCATCATTGTGATCATCATACCATTCTTTTTACATAAGTATAGTTTTAACCTTAGTGTTTATCTAGATTATGTGCATTTGGATAACATGATGCTCTACTATGTAAGAAGACTCTTGTGTAGTCCTAGGGTAAACCACATTAGAATGCTAGATCTTTGTATGAAATCTATGATTTTCACCTAGGCCATCATGTAAAATACAAACTATGTCCTTTATAACTGAAATTCAAACATCTATATGTCCCATCGACTATAACATCCTTTACATATAACCATGTAATACCAAGTGCAACCTATATGTGAGTGCTTGTGCTCATGATGAAAATTAGTGTATTAACTACCTTAGTTCCAAATGTAACTAGTAGTATTATATTTTCTTAAAGAGTCTTGATAATGTATAATATGTTGTAGCTTCATCTCCTAGTGTCCCACATGTTGTAAGAATTTCAAAGTACAAATGTTTGGATTAGAATACTTATCTATAAAAACATGAGGGATATATCAGTCCTTAATGAAAGCATTAATATTAATGGACCATTCTTTGAATGTCAAGGTTGATGAAGAGTCTATCATGGTACATATACTAGTGGAGGTAGAGGTTGTGTAATCTAGATAGTGACTTGAGATTTGAGTTTATTCAATTTTTGTTGTAATGTTGAGAATGTATCTATATCATGTCTAGTAATCCTATGAAAGAGACAAAAGGGTATATCATCTTATTGTATAATCTGCTAATAGATATGTTGTAAATTATGGGTAATGCCATTAATCCCCTATCGAGTAATATCTATAAAATTAGCTATTGTCTATCCTATGTACTACCTACTTCAATCTAGATAATTAGGTCAATATACATAGATGTAACCATATTTACTAAGTGTATAGAATAATCTACCTCTGATTATAAGTGATTGTCTAGGAATGTATCTAGGTTACTGTGAACTAGTGGTGATGTCTATGTGGGGAAAGGTATGAGTGCCTTAGAATCATCTTTGTATTCTCTAGTGTCTACTAATGTGAATCTCAATCTACATAAATAATCATCAACGTTCATGGGTGATATATTATCCTTGTGGTGGTTTCATAATATATATCTAAGTTTTTAATATATATTTCCTCTGAGTTAATAATTCATAATAGCTATGCCATGAAGATCTCATCATCCATCATTGGTGGGGGAACCATGTTGTAGGAGGGTCATTTTCCATCATGGGTGAAGGTAACTCTACTATAGGAGGATTTGAAATGGGTGCAGGAATAATGGTACTAGATTTGACGAACTCATATGTATTCATATGTTCTATAGGAATCATGTGAGGTGGGTACTATATGAGAAAGTGACATGTCCTATCTAAATAAATACTCAGGGTAATAGGCCCAGTGACTCTACAATATCTGAATGGTTGATTATTAGTTAGACAAATGTATATATATCCATCATTTAAAAAATTGATGTATCTATGTAAGGTAGAGGGTATGACCTCCATTGTATGTATCCAAAGTCTCTTGAGTAATAAATTTTAATTAAAACGATTATGCACCACACAAAACTATGTGGATAGGGTTTTTGGCCCAACCATGATATCCAAAAGACTAGAACCCAATGTCTATCAAGGAATGCTATCAAAACTATGAATGTTATTATATCTCTTTTGAATGGATGATATATCAACCCCAATAGTCTATAATAATGTGAGGTTACATATGTTAATACCTAAACCACTATCAATTATAACTCATTTAATAGAGGTGGTTTTGATTTGTGCCTAAATGAAAAGTGGTAGATTCTGATTAATAACTTTATATGAGGGAAAATATTCATTACCAAAAGGTATAACATCCTCAATTTACTTCATAGTGTTCATGATGAATGTAAAATAAGATGGATTTGTATCATGAGGCAAAGATGTATGATTGAGTGTCTAAAAAATAATGTCTTTAAATATGGTTTATTTTTGAATTAATTCTAATATATAAATATTGGTGTATTACTCAATTGATAAACAATATCATATACTCTATGTTGATCCCTAGGTCCCATTGTATTATGCTATGGATGGAGGGATTATGGGATTATGTTATTCCTATTAGGCTAAAGAGGCATCCACTTTCATCTAGTAACAACTTGAATTGTGAGATCTACTATTTACCAAGGGTGAGTAGTAGAGGTGGGATGTGAGCAAAGGCAGTCAATAGATCTATGTCGAGGAGGAATAAAAGGAGTCATTTGAGCCCTTTGCCATTGAGTAGTTGCCAAAGGTAAGTCAAAATTAGCCATGCAATAATGTTGTCCATAGAATGGGTCCCTAAGATGAGGTAGAATAATGTATGAAATAAGTTGAGTTCTAACATGATCCATGAGAGGAGTGTTAGTAATTTGGCCTATCCAAGCCAAATTACTACTCCTATTATTCAAAATTTTGCCTAGAATGGTCAATTTCCCCTTGTAGCTGGTCAAATTGGTCAATTATAGTCTAAAAGGGCAAATTTAGGTCAAAAAATGCCAAAAATGGGGTTAAAAGTGTCACAAGTGATTTCAAAAGTTATCAAATCATGCCAAAAGAGCTTTAAATATGTTCAAAGGTATGAAAATAGCTTAAGTCTAAAGTTTCAAGTCATAAAAAAGTTTCTTAATATCTTATTTTAGCCAAAAAGGGCCCTTTTACCCCACCACCTCCAATTCTATGCCAAAAGTAAAGGCCATGCAAATTTTTGAAGACTTGTTTAATATTCTAAAATGAATTTATTATTAAGGAATGTCATGGATTTTCATGCATGATGACTTTATTTGACATCAAGATGGGCCCACCACTTTTTTAATTCCAAAAAGAAGTTTTCATGTAAGATAAAGAAGGAAGGAGATATTTAAAGAATATTATAATTAATTAGAACTCAAAAATTGACTAAAATTTACATCCAGTTAATCTCCTCTTCTTTTTTTAACTCCAATCTTGGATATTGCTCATATTTTTTATATATGTAGGCTTTTTAGCCATCTTTTTGGGGGGATCCCTCTTTTGGTAAGACTAGACTCTACCAAAATTTGAGTTTTGTAACCTTTTTAGAGAGATAAAATATTGTTTTAGATTTCCATTACTTTGTTATAGTGTGTTAATATCAATTTGATTTGCATATGTGGTAGAAATATCTCCCTTATCAAGTCTTGATGTCACATAGATATTGGTATGATATTATGCAAGTCATGTTTAGTGTTTAATGTCATTTATTTAAGATGATAGTGGATAAACATTGGCTGGTTAGTGACTTGAATTAAGCCTATTTCACCATTTCCCTCAAGCTTATATTAACTGATAAAACCTCTTCATGAAATATTGATGCATAAGAGTCAATTAGAGTTGTAGATTCAATCTTTGATTGTCTAATCAATATTTTAGAAGCTCAATTTAAGTGGATGAACCAAAAATATAGGTGTATCACCAACATTAGAGTAGGATTTCCCTTTCAGTTTCCTTCTCTCCCTTTTCATCCTAACATTCAATAGTTTAGTAAGCAGTGTAGAGTGATTTATCAGAGTAGCTAGACTCACCAAATTCTAGATGTCTGATATGAGTTCAGGTGTCCCACATCTTAGATAATTCTAATGTTAGTCTAGGTGTGAAGGTTTCAAATCCAAATCTTCCAAGCCTTCAAGCAGGGTGCTATCTAGATAGCTAACAAGGAGTGAAATACATGTGCATCTTTCTACAAATGGTAGCTAATCAACATGTAATACAAACTATAAGACTTTGTACCAAAAAATATAAAATGAATTCCATCATGGTGATCATGATGAAGACTAAAAATTGACCAAATTCTAAAAATAAGAAGGGAAAACCTAATGGTACACTAGGGTTTTGAGCAATATGTTTGAAGTAAGTTAGGTTCACCAAATGATTTAACTATTTTTAGAATTTATGTAAAACCTTAAGTAGATAAAAGAGCTAAGTTTATAAATCAAGGATTAAGATATTACAGTATCAACAACCACTAATTTATATAATAATTGATTTGTTTACTTAGCTTATAAATAATAATGAATTGAAAAGGGTGTACTTAGCTAAAAAATATGACTGAAATAGATAAGTGGTATGCTAGAAAGTGATGAAAGAATAGGGTAGAGTGTCATCAACCATAAATAGGTGTCAGAATCCTCCTTGGATAGTAGTGAAACCCTATTTTCTAATAACACACTATATTACTGACCTTTTATACTATGTTATTGACCCTATGCAGATAAAACAATGAAACTTATGGTAGACCTTTGATATATTTTGAGAAGCCTGTGCCTACATGAATGAGACATAAATCATCATTTATGCTTCAATTTGAATGATTTCATTATCAAACCCTAATCCTCTATGTTTTCAAAGGTTTTGAAAAACACAAGTGTAAGAAGAGTGACATTAATAGGGTAGGATGGATGTGAACTCAACACCATATGTATTGAGCATTGCCTACATACCAATACCTTATAATGGGATCAATCCTAATGTAGTTTTCCTAATCTAAGTATTGGTGTAAGTGAGAGTGATGCTAATATGTCTAAGTATGAATGTCAATTTGAATTCTTTGAGTGTGACTTAAAATTAGAAATTTGAGTAAAAATAAGCTCTGGGATAGTGTACATGGATGTATGTATAAATAGGAGTAAATAAGGATCAATGACCTTAATTTTCACATATATTTTAAAGCTTGTTCATGAGAATGGCATCTAAGGGATGAATGAATAAGAGTGGTATTTCGATAGTGTTCAGATGCTATTCAAGACATGAAATGAGTCTAGATTGACCCTAAGATGCTTAAATAAATGGAAATATATTATATTGGGGGTAGAATAAGCTAAGGGTCAATAACACTACACCCTTTGTAAACAATCCACTACACTATAGACCAAAGGGGGCACACTATTATCCAAGTGGTTGGCATGTGTATGAAAGGATCTGGGATGCCAAGGTGAGATCTTAATGCTCCTTTTAGTATATATAGGCTTGGGATAAAAGTGTATATAAGATAAAAAAGGATTAAAAGAGGCCTTAATATAGGTCTAGGTCTAAGCTAAGGATAATGATTCCATACATTTTGGGTGGGATTTAATCCCATATTAATAAGGACTTTTAATAATAATGTTTTAAATAAAATTTTAAACATCATATGAATAGTGCTTAAGACAAATCTTTGTCTTAGGGATATTTTTAGATACCTTCTATGTTAAGATATAATTGATACACATGTTAAGCCCTAATTGGGACACTTGTATATGTCCAATAACCATGATAACATCATCTTTGTACCATGTTTGGATTTTACTTCAGTAGGCCATAACTTCTACATATGAATTCAATTTTAATCCATTCAAATTGTGTAATAAAGATATCAAGGAGATATCTAATGTGCAATAATTTTAATAAAATTGTATACCATTTGATCAAATCAGTATGGGGTTACTCCTAGATCAATTTTACCCACTAAAAAGCTTTTAGACCACCAAAATTATGATTTTTATTTTAAAAATAAGTGAGGGTATAGTTCCCTTACTTTTCCAATTTCCATCCACCTTTCCTTTATTGGATTTATTCCTTTTAGGCCAACTAGTAGCTATTCAACATATCCTCTTCATAATTTCATTGTCTTCCTATCAAGAATCATGTCTTCCTACAACTCATCAAGATATTCAAGAGAAAAATCATCTATAAGGAGAAATTAAATACTCTCATGTTGATCCATGATCATAGGTGGCTCTTACAATTTCAAGTTTTCCACATTTATAATTGAATACATTTATATGTAAGGTGGTAATTAGAATTATAAGGCCATACATAATTGGTTTAATATTTTTACCTTCACCTTTGAGGCATTTTTTGCTTATATGAAGCCAAACTAGATCACCAAATTGAAATGATATTTAACTCAATGCTTATCATGCCTAACCTTATACTTGGCTTGGATCTTTTCAAACTAATTTTAGATATCTTGATGAATCGATTGGACTTTTTGGATGAACCTCTTATCTTTTTATTTATCCTTACTTCCATTCATCATAATTTCTTGTCCAAGACTAAAGTCTAAGGCAAACTTAGGTAGATAACCAAAACAAGTCTCAAAATGAGATTTACTTGTAGAAGAATGTATGTCACAACTATAAGGATGTTGCACATAACAAAGCATTCATACCAAAGCCTAGGATGATTACTATAATACCCTAAAAGTAAATGCACCATTATATAGTTTACCACTTTTATTTTACCATTAGTTTGTGGATGCAACATAATGCTCTTGTTCAGTTTCATGTCCATCAAGTCCCATAAATATAACTAAAAGTTACTAATAAACTAATAATCCCAAAAAAAAATAATAGATGTGGGAAAACCAAAATGAACCCAAACATTGTTGAAGAATAAGTGTTTAGTCTCCTCACCTATGATAGTTTTCCTAGATGGCACCGAAACACACATTTTACTAAATATGTCCAAAATCACATATAAATAGTCATGATTATCTATAGACATAGGAAAGCCATACACAAAGTCCATATAAACACTCTCCCATGGATGGGTTGGTATGGGATGTGGGGTATACAAGAATAACTTGCTATTACTAGGCTTGTTAGTGGCATAAAGAATACAACATTTTACATATTTGGATACATTTTCATCCATTTAAGGCCAATAACAATATATTTATAACTTTGGAATTGTTCTCCCAATGCCAAAATGACCTAAAGTAAGAGAAGTATGGGATTTTCTAATCACATGGATTATTTCATATTGTGGAATGCGTAGATTACCAAGATGATACAATAATCCATCATGAATGTGACAATCTATTTATTCTACCTAATTTCCATGGGTTATATCTTCGTAGACATCCTTAAAATCAACATCTCTATCATATTATTCCTTATAACTTTCATGAATCAAAGAAATATGCTATAAAATAATAGATGCTATAATAGGAGGTATTGAAAGCATATTTGATACCTTGTTTTGTGTACCTTTTTATTATCTGATCACAAGATGTGATTTTTTTAAAAACTCAATCCAATGAAAGTACCTTGATTGTTGTAGCTTTGACTATGATTAGAGATATTATAAATGCTGGTGATCTATATGGATGATTATCACTATTCTCATTAAGTAATGATTCCATGTTTTAATAATTTAAACCAAATCATACAAAATTTTGTTATAGGTAATATATCCCCTTACTACACTTGTGAAGGTTTCAAAATGGTAACAAACAAGATTTCACTTTTGCATCAACATTGCACCCATGGCATAATCACTTGCATTAGTTTCAATCTCAAATGGCTATTGAAAATATGGAATTAATAACACTAGGGTTATGTTTATATATTATTTTAGCATGTCAAAGGAGTTTTTATGCTTTCCTCCCCACTAAAAAACTGTTTTAGTACTTGTCAAATCATGCAAAGGAGATGCAATCAATGAAAAGTTAGAAATAAACTTCCTCTAATATTGGAATACTCCTAGGAAGCTTCTAACTATAATTACATAATTAGTATTAGGTAATTTTATTATGTTTTCAACTTTAGAGGAATAAATTTTTATTTTAACACCCCCTACTACATATCCTAAGTATACTAAAGATGTTTTTCCATTTTCACATTTAGACATCTTTAGATACAATTTATCCCTTTGTAAAGTTTCTACGACTTCCCTAATATGCTTTACATGATCTTACCAAGTTTGAATAAAGTTCAAAATATCATCTAATTAGACTATTACAAAATCATATATTAATGGCCTAAATACACCATTCATAACCCACATGAAAGTGGCAGGTACATTACAAAGTACAAAAGGCATAACAAGCCATTCAAAAAGACCTTGCTTGGTTTTAAAAGAAATTTTCCAAATATCATCTTCACTAATTCTAACTTGGTGATAACCACTTCTTAAGTCTAAATTAGTGAAATAAAAAAATTTATAAACTGATCTAAAATATAATCATTGCAAGGAAGAAGGTAATATTTTTTAACATAATTTTGTTCAATGATTAGAAATCTATGTACATCCACTAAGTGCCTTCTTTCTTTGACACCAAAAAAATTGAAGAACAACATGGAGAAGTGCTTGGAAAAATTCCCCTTATCTCAAGAAATTATTGAAATTGCTTCCTCATTTCTTCATTCTCTACCATAGACAACCTGTACATGCCAATATTAGGAAGAGGTTCATCTTGATGTATTTGTATCTCATGTTGAATATGCCTTTTAGGAGGTAAACCTTATGGATCCTAAAAACCATTATCATAGTTATATATAATATTAACTATTTAATTCATATATTTAGGATCACATCCTTCTAGAGACTTGGATTTATCACCATCCTTGGATTTTACAGTCATGAGTGCAAAGTTTTTACTCACATTGATAAGCATTTTCATCTATACTGTAGATATAAAAGATAAGTTGCCTTTATCCAATGATTTATTATAATTTATTCAACCCAATATTTTATAGGAAAATATTTTTTCTCTTCCCTAAAGGCATATTTCATATAATTTGGACTCAAACCCACTAAAGTGGAGTGGAGAAAATTTTCTCCAATTTTTTTTCTTATGTACCAAATAAAATGGACTGTTTCAAACCATTTGGGCCATAGATCATTTTGAATGAATGGGAACATTTTGAATAATGTGGACTTATACCCCATAAAGTGGAGTCGAGAAAATTTTCTCCAAAAGATAAATTTCATAAATTTTAAATAAATTGGAGTGTTTAAAACTATTTGGAAATAGATTGTTTCGAATAAATTGGTCTATTTTAAATAAAATTGAATTATACCCACTAAAGTGGAGTGAAGAGATTTTTTTACAAAAATAAATTTATTATATTCAAAATAAATTGGATTGTTTCAAAGCATTTGGGCATAGATCATTTTGAGTAAATAGGGCTATTTTGAATAATTTAGACCTATACCTAAAAAATGGTCAATGATTCAGAAGAAAATTTTCTCCAAAAATAAATTTTATTTTTTCCAAATAAATTAAATTGCTTCAAACCATTTGAGCATAGATAATTTTGATTAAATTGTGTCATAGATAATAAATAATTTGAAATTATACCTAGTAAAGTGGAGTGAAGAATATTTTATCCATAAATATGTAACTTTTCTATATTCCAAATAAATTGAATTATTTAAAACCATTTGGGAGTAGATCATTTTCAATATATTAGACTATTTTGAATTCGTATCACCCTTCTATGCCTTCATAATGATAATTGATTCTTTGAAGTAGATTCCATACGTGGGACACATGGCACCATTTGATTGGCCACATTATGGATGAAAACATATTAAGCAATCTAGTTCATCTACATAATAAAGTATCTTAATGTTAATAATTTGTTTGTTGTTCATTGGAAAAATCTTCTGAATGAGTAAATTTCAATATACTAATTCAAGAATTTAAGGTAATCTCTAACCATAAATCAAATTACATAAATAACTAGAGCAAATTAATTCTAAATTAGAATCGGTTATTTTGAAATTAATTCAAAACTATTTTTGAAATAATTTAGAATTGATTTGTATGAAATTGATGATAATGTCTATTACTATCATTATAGTTTATAATCATTAAATACACTTGAAATAATCATGCAAAGTTACATCTCTCTAAACATTGGTTCACAGCTACTGGCATGAAGTTTTTACTTTCTCCTAAGAATGTGATGATTGACATCGTTTTGATTCTCCAATCCTTTTCATCTTTTCAAATTACATTTATAGTATATCTACTTGATGTAACATAAATCATTTTTAATTTTTGATTTGTAACACAATTTTGAGAATTACAATCAATGAACAATGTGTTAGAAATTGAAAAATCATCTCTGAAGGTCCCTTTAAAAATAAATTCATCCAAATTTTTATGTTTATATTGAATCACTTAGAATATTTTTCCCCCAAAAAAACATGAAATTTAAACTTGTGTAACCCATGGCTTGAATGAGTATCCTCAAGTGAATGTCCTCTATCATTGACCAAATGCCAATGTGAGAAAAAGACTACAGTACTACCTTCAAAATTTCATTAGAATGATCTCAAATGTAGTATGACATATTTTCAAATTTATAATCTTATTTTTTTCCTTTATCATTCATTTGTATATCTTTTGTTTTGTGCAAAATAAATAATAAGTCATCCAACCCCAAAATGAATAGTTTTTTAGAAGTCTATTTTTGCTCCTCTTTCAAAATGTCTACAATTTGTTAAAAAAGAAATGAATCATTTATTAACAATATTATATTACAAGAGACATAACATGAAAATTTTTATGAAAATGTTTTACATGATACTAGACTGGTCGTTGATATGATTTTGATTTGCATTTCTTATTGTAACATAAAAACATAATGCATTTCATTTGATTCATTTTTTTTGCATTTCTTTAAATCTTATAAAGATTCATATAAACACATATAAAAATAAGTACATGCTTAGGCACTTTGTAAATATAATACTCATTATACATGGATGTACCATTTTTATTGCCAATTTTGTAACACACATATGCATATAAACGTTCATATTGAATCCTTATAACTTGACCATGAATATATCATAATCTGAATCAGTCCAGTTTAGCCATAACTCATTTCTCATAGACGTTGATAGAAATTTAACATTGATCAACCAACACCTATTAATATTTTTATATTAATGAAAGTATTAGCCATAACCCTTATGCATACCAATACATATTTATATGTTTATGCAGCCCATCACATAAAACAAAATAGGATTTCCTCTTCTAAGTCATAGTTCACTATCATTAAATTCAAATCAAAATATAATACACCTTAATAGTTCAACCCCATTCATATAATTCCAATAAGACACATCAAATTAAAAATTGTTTGAATCAATAGAAATATAATTGTTTCTAGCATGTCAATATACTTTATTTTTTTCTTAATTGATAAAGAACACTATCATGGATACTTTCCATCAAAATTTATTGTATTGAAGACATAGTATAACACATATTGTGTTATTTTAAACTAGATAAATTAAACATGTAAACAATATTATAATGGGTAAATTAAACTTGTAAACACCATTTTAATGGCTAAATACAACCATATTCAGTCTACACAACAATAAAATTAACCACACTTCTAAATCCCAAGCTGATGCAAGTCTATATTTTATTGTCTTCTACAATCTCCTATCCATGAAGAAAAATTCAATTGTATTGTGTTTAAATAAATAAAGATAATATATTATAGACTTGTATGAAATTGTATAATTATGCAATTTTTAAAAGGTGTTTTCACTTTTTTTTAATTTTTTCTAGTTTGTATGGGTGCACTCTTTCATTGAAACTTTGGTTATTTATTCCTTGCAAATTATTATATAATGTAGCAACTAAAAGTTCTCACTATAAATTTATTTGATATTTGTATTTTAAAAATGTATCTTGTGGTAAAGTTTTACCTTGTATTTTTTTCATGAAGGCACCAACCTGCAGAGCTATGTCATGGGTTGTTTTGTTGTAGACACAAAGTGCTAGAGCCATGTTGTGTACTATTTTAATTAAGATAGAAAGAGATGAAGAAATATTATATTAGTATTATGAATTTTTGATAAATAAAACAATATATAATTGAAAAAATATGCATGATCCTATGTTACCTTCTTCATCTTGCGATGTGTTATGTTCATTGATATGATTTTCCATTATTATTGTTTCCTCACTTGTATGCAATGCCATTGGTCCTACACAATGAAATATTTCTAAGCTATTAGGTTTGAATAATAAAGCGTATAAACTAAAAGATTTATAAGATGTTATATTTGGAAAATGAAGCATGATTATTAAAAAAGTTAAAAATGTTATGCACCTAGTACTGATCGAAGTGGTTGTTCTAAAAAATTCAAACAAGTTTAAAATTAAACATTAAAAATCATTTTTTCTTTAGTTTCTATAATGCAAGATAAATTTATTTTCAATTTTATACAAACATGCACCAATCTAGCTCTTCTATATACCCCTAGGATGTCACATGCATCTAGATTGTTAAAAGTAGAGATAAGTGTCTCCCAAAAGATGATATCTAGATCATTTGTGAATGGATTTCCTATTTTTTGTGATCCAATCATTTGAAATATTGGTACATCTTTTTATATGTCAAAACTGTCTTCTCATATATTTTGTTAAAAATGGAGGAGAAAACCTAGCAATTGAAAATGAGCTAGATCATGAAAAAATTGATACATATAATATGTGTCCAATAGAATCCATAACTATCTGGACCCCATATTATGACAGCCATATCTTGCATGTAATGGAAATCACTAACACATAGTTTCTTTAGAGAGGTCTGAATGGCAGGATAATGTTCTATGCTATGGATGATGAATACATTGAAGGCCTTGACAATAATTTTTTCAAACAATGCCTGAATAAATAGGTGAAGATGTTCCTCCCTAAAAAATTTAGTGAGATTCAGAAGATAAATAATTATCAAATCAACATTCACACCAAGAATGAATGTTTCACTAAAATATTCTAAAATGGATGGCCAAAGACAAGGGAGGCTGTAATAGTGGTTGAATCTTTCTATATCTATCTTGAGAAGCTAACCTCCATCATTATGTAGATAAATTTTCAATATGATTAATGAATCTTGAGATAATGCTTCCTAATCTTTTTTGTTTTTTGAAATACTTTCATTTAGGACACATAAATTGTCAAACCTTTTTGTAAATTTTTCTTAATGCTCCTTTACCTCTTCAGTTGTGATTATTTGGTTTGATGGTAGTGTCATATCATGGTTGTTGAAATAATCTACAATTTTTGATAATATGTTACTTTATATCTTCACATTTTTGATAATATGTTACTTTATATCTTCACATTTTTGTACCAATTATCCATGTTATTGTACCTAGGGGGTTTCAAGAAGGAAATAGATCCTTTTTCCAATAAATCTACAAGTTTTACTTTTTGTTTATCTGAAAACCCTTGAATATTATAAGTACTATTTTAACAATTAGATTTAAATCTTGTTTATCTAAACCAAGTAAAGTAACACTTTAAAAAAAATCAAACACCTTATCAAAACAATCCTAAATGGGTTGTTCCATGAAAATAAGGCATTTTCTCTCCTGTATTTGTTGTCTTAAATAGTTCATTTGTGTGAACAAATGTTTATCTTATTCATGTATTTATTCCATATTTTTCTTTCCTATTTTAACATTATTCCAACCTCTTAGTTTGATAAGGTCATGTGTAGATTGAACTATTTCTAGAAATTAAGCCTTATAATTTTTTTCATTGGCTTCATTATATTGATTACATATTTTGTGCATAATATGGAATGGAGTACAAGTTTTTAGAAATCTTACCCTTCTAAAAGAACATTTATTTCTCAATGATTGTGTATTGTAGTCCTCTTATAAAATAATTATTTGTTGTGATATAATTGTGTGTTGGACATCTACAATTTGAACATTATAGTTTTTTTCTCCATCATATATTCTAGGACTTCCTTTGATTCAATAAAATAGTCAAGGTTGATTGGATCAAAAAGAATTAACAGAGCATCCTTCATTGGAGCCTCATTATTTTTTATAAATGAATGAACTATATCATTCACCCCTCTTTCATTGAGATTTATTATTTTGATATTTACATCCTGTAATTCATAGAGTTTCTACATGAATGTTCAAGGTGTAATTTCTAGAGGAAATATACCATGTAGAGAATTCATTGTGTGTCTCATCAAAAGTTTATGTCAACAAAAGTGTTTCAACCTTTTCTTTGATATTATTTTTCTCCACTGGTGTGAGTACTTATATGACCTCATTAAATTTTACATACAAATATGTTGCCTTTGCTTGTCTATTTTTCTTCAATGTTGATTCTCTCATGTCTGTAGGGTATCTTAAATACATGTTTGCATGGTGGCAAGTAGACAAATTTTTTTCCCCTTATTCATGTTTTTATTTCAACATGTTTTGTAGTCTATTGACCTAATTATCTCTGTCTATCAACCTAGACATTTGAAGGTTGTCATAGATATTCAAATGAAACCCAAATGTTTCACAAGAAGGAGAACTATTATTTTTTGTCAACTCCATTTTATTGGGTGTAATTTAGTGAAATTAGCTATAGCTTGATGGATAATTCTCTCTTATTCATTCCATACTTTCAATTGGAATTAAAGGGCATCTTCAAGTTTATCTTTATCATAGGCTAGGATTATTCTAGTTAGAGAAGATTATTTTCTTGATGTAGTGTGAAACAAGTATATATCTGGATGCATGTTTGGTAGACTAAACAATTAAATATACCAATCAATAAGAGGAATTTTGTTGCCACCATAAAATGGAAGATGTTTATGTGGATTTAATTTTAGTTTTGGTATTTTATATGGTACTCTATCCAAATTCTCTTGGAGTGAGGCCTTCTTCTTTCTTTTATCCAAATTCTCTTTGAGTGAGTTTGCCTTTTACCTTTTAAGTGTGGTAATTCTTATTTCACTTGAAGACATTTAACAAAGAAATTGAAATTATTTAAATATTGATCTTTTGTAAAATACAAGTTGCATATTGCATCAGTTCATGTAATTTTTTTGTGTATGAGTAGTGATTAGATGTATTAAAAAATGTTGATTATAAACTACAATACAAAATACATATTCAATCTTCATAATATATACATTAACTTGCACTTTAACTAATAAGCTATAACCAAATCAAAAATAAATTATGTGCACCAGTGAATATAATCTAATGGGAAAACAAATCCATAAAAAAAATTTCAAAGGAGAGAGGTGAGGGGAAGAATGTTTCTAGTATGTGTCAAAACACCCATCAATAGGTACATTCAAGGTATCTCCCAAGAGACACGTTTCAATCATTCATAAGAGTATATTATTCCCAGATGATCATTCACACCTATTTTTGGTTGTACATTTCCAAGTGACATTTTATAATTTGGAGATAATTCACACTTATTTTGGTTATGGTGTCCCCAAAATTTGACACTTCAAGATTTTGGGGAACCCCATTTTTTTAAATTTTTTTTCATTTTGGTCTTGTGTGTGTCAGTAATATATTACTTAAAGCCAGTCTCCTGAATAAAGAACTTGAGTTATATTAGTGTTGTTTTTCATGTTTAATTTCCTCAATTTATCCTAATTAACTCTAGAGAACTAAATGAATTTTATTATAAACATCATTAAAATATTTTTACTCATCCACTTTAGCACTTAAAGCAAGCTAAAAGTAACTTAGCTCATTTGTAGTACAAACTGGGTTCTCTAAGTTACTTTACTTCCTTTAAAATAAGTTAAGTTGTCCTAAGAACTTGATTCACTCCTCATAGACCAATTTGGGTTTCTCAAATTACTTTACTTACCAAACTAAATAAGTTAAGTAGTCCCAAAAGCTTGACCAACACTCCCTAGTTCTAATTGGGTTTCCCGAGTTACTTTGTTTGAAAAACAAAAGGAGTTAAATTATCCTAAAAACCTAACTAACATTATATAAGACAAATCAATATTTTGAAAGTTATTTACTTATTTAAATTCATAAGTAAAATCAATTTCAGTTCATGAACCCAAATTACTCATGAACCTAGACCAAATAAGGATTCCAAAAGTGCTTTACTTCATTACTTAAAATAAGTTAAGTAATTCAAAGAGCTCGATTAAAAAGGGAAGTAATCACTGATGTGGCTTTGCCATGCTTGAAATAAATGTGTTGGAATTTATATTCATTTGAGAAATTCCACCTCATTTCCAAGTCATTCAAACAAGTAATAGCCCCTATGAACCCTGAGCCATATAATTTTATTCTCTAGAGCAATTTTGAGTGATTTTCTTCTTGACCCATTTGCATTTGAGATAAGTTATTAATAAAATAATTTTAATTTCTTTTTTACTTCTTTTAGGTTTTTTTATCCCACTTTTCTTTTCCAATACTTTCATAGTTTTTTGACTATCGATGTTGTTTTGATTTGTTTTCTATTTCAAATTATTGGTACAAGTTATTATTTTAATTAAAAAATTGAAATCTCAAAATCTCTTATCACATTTTATTTATGTTAGAAAATTAAAAATCTAAAATCTTCATGCAATCCCTAGTTTTCTAATTTCCCTACCTAATCGGGTTTACCAGTCCCTCTTTCTTACTTTGGGTTTTTGACACCTAGTAACTTGCCATGTAAACCCTAATTCACAAAGGCCTAGTCTTTTGGGTTTCCCATCGCTTCTTGCTTCATATCCCTTATCCTAAGTAAATAATGTGGGAAACCCCAAACTATATTAAAATTTTACTCAATCAAGTTTCCCTTCCCCCAATACTTCTTCAGGTTTCTTAACCTTCATAACTTTAGATCTTTAATAGTAACTTCCTACTAAAAACATGACTCCCAAAAGACTTCTTTGAGTCCCTAAAATCTTCTTAATTCAAGATTTTGAACTAAAGTAACTCACTTAAGTAAACCTAAAGTCTTGACCCTGAGTAAACCCATAAACCATCATCTAAGACCCACTTGGGTTTTCCTTGCCTCAATACTTCTTTGGGTTTCTTGAACTTACTTACTTTGGGATTTTGAACCGAAGTAATTTCTTGATAAAAACCCAAAGTATTTATCTCTTGAAAGACTAAACCTATAAAAAACATAAGGCTTATGCTCTTATAAGACCTATTCAGGGTTTCTAAGCCCTATTACTTAAAGGTAAGATATTTAATATTTCAAAAATTTCCAATTACTTAGAACTTGAAACTTGTTTAGAAATATTTCAAATAATAAAGAGTTAAATCCTTTCAAATTTTCTAAACTAGTTGGAGCAGTCAATGAGTGTTTGAAAAATAATTATCAAGGTCATTAATATTTTCCAAAAGCTAATGTCTAAATTAGAGAGTTCAGGAAGGTCAAAAGAAGTAGTGGATTTAGAAGTACAAGGCAAGATCATTAAGGAGGCCCCAGAGGTAACACTTAAGGAAATTCTAGAACCAAGAAAGAAGAGAAAATAAAAAGCAAAGAAGGTCAGATTCTAAGAACCAAAAATAAATTCTGAATACAAAAGATACCCCATTGAGTCAAGTATTGTTTCTAATCTCATTGAAAGAAGTGACATAGACATGGGGAACGTATCTATGACTAAGATTTTGGAAAGATCAAGGGCCCCTACAAAGACTCCAATATTACACTCCATGACCAATAGTGGGATTATTCAGGCAACAACTTTCCCAAGTTTAGCTTAGCTTCTTGAGTTTGTGTTAGTATGTGTTAAGTACTATGACTTTCTGACCAGGGTGGTAAGAGATGATGTTGGAAATGTGGTTGTGAGGTTGGATGTTCAATACCTTAACTACTATTTAAATATCCCAACCTCACCAAAAGTTATTGATATTTTAATGGAGATGTCTAAGAAGTAGTGGGAAACCAAAATAGTAAAGTGTATTAAGATTATGAATACATATTACTTGAAGAAAACAAAACAAACTTCAAGGTTCCCCAAGCACATTATCAAATCAAATTTTGTTCAGGAAGTGGATGACATCATTCAAATTTTATACAGAATCAATAGATAAAATAATGTCAAATGTTTTTCACCCTAGATGTATGCCTATATTAGAACCATTGATGTGACACAGAGTTCTGTTAAGATTGACTAGGCAACAATGATCAGTGATAACATGGATCAATAGTTGAAGAATTTATTACAAACCCTCAATTTCAAAATGACTTCATATATTATACTCCAATGGAGCCTTCTCAAGGTTAAAGACCAATGGTACACTATTAATAGTACCAATATATGAATATTATCCTCAATTAGTCCTTGAATAATACTACAAGAATTACATTGTCATAAATGATGGTTTTTTCTATGAGCTTATTTGCAAGTTGGTGACATCTTTGAAGCATAGAAGAGTATTAGATGAGGCATGGGATGTAGTCTCTCTATATGGCTGAATTTTCATTTAATTTTGTGATTTTTCATATCTCAGAGTAGGAGGTTTCTTAGCAACACCTGTTAAATATTCCAAAGTATCCAAGTGACAAGTGGATCGTTATGAATTTTATAGGTAATTGGTTGAGTTACATGATTTGTAGTCTAAGGCTCACAAGGCAACCATTAATTTTCCTATTGTAATTATATATTATCTTTGCCACACTATTTACAAGGTAAAAAATGTGAAAAAAGAGATGTATCATCATTACACTTAGACACATTTTGATGACAGGGCAAATTTTGATTATAGAAGAGTGGCACAAACTATAGTTTCCCTCGAATATATGCATAATATCCCAGCACTAGAAGATTTTTGGATTGATTACAGGGTTGAGTTTGATGTAAGAAGAAGAGATAATATTAGGATGACCATTGAACAAATATATACATTTAACCTGGCTACCATTCCTGAGGACATTAAAGATGATGGTATTATTACTAGTGATGCTTTCCATATAGTAGCAGGAGATTGTGCCCCACTTCCAATGATTAGTTTTAGAGATAATCATGACAAAAAAAATTTAGAAAGGATTTCAAATGTTTTGGTGATGAATTCTAATTCACTACTTGATAAAGGTTATTTCATAAAGGAGATGATAAATGAGACGACTAAAGTGGGATAGAAGAAGAAAGAGATAATACAAGGATAAAGCAGTCAGGTTCCTATAAAGAGTTAAAGCTAAAAAAAAATGTTGATGATACCTTCCTAGTGGTAAAAGATAACGAGATGGCACAACCAACTATTTCCATGTCACCATTGGTTTCTAATGCTCCTATTTATGCTCCCATTCCTCTTTCTATTACCACCTCCACTTATTCCACTTCCATTGCACCTATTATGGATTCCTCCATATTAATGCCACCTTTAAAGGTGTATGTCACCAAAACCTCTAAGAAGTCTCTTTGTTAAGAGTCGCCACCTTCTCCTCCTTCATCTCCTACACTTTCTTCACCACCATTGATTCCTTTGTTTGAGCCACCTACAGTTGAAAAAGAACTTGAAGAAGTAACTTCATAAGAAATAATTTCTCAAGAGACTTCTCAAGAAAAGCTAGCAGTTGAAACTAAGAAGGAGGTTATGGGTGAATGATAAAAAGAAAAAGAATAAGAAATAGAGGCTGAGAAAAGAACAATAATTGAGGAAGTAGAGCCTAAAAATCAAGTTATTAAATCTATAAAGGAATCTCAAAGAGAGATGGAAACCTAGGAAGTTCCTTCTTAGGAACTAACATTTCTAGATAGTCACCAGCAACAAGTAATCATTCATTCTAGCACTTCCATATCAACTAGTTTCTCATCTTGGCTAGATTCACAAACTACTCCTAGATCAATGGAAGTGATCAATCTTGAGGAGATAGATTTTCAATTATTGAAAAGTCTAGATAAAAGAGGCAAGAAACCAAAATCAACTAAAGTAACTTCAAAGTTACTAATTGAATCTTCAATCTAAAAATTTGTTGAGTTAGTAGTTCCTCCCCAAGGAATGAGCAAATAAGAAGTCACTAGGAGTGACTTAAATTTTACAATAATAACCCTTGGAGAAGTAACAATTGATACTTTGAACTCAAATTTTGATTGATTCTCTTTTTAAGAAGTTAGATGAAGAAAAGGATGCCAAGGAAAAGCTAAAAGAATAGAATGCACAGTTATGTGAAATAATTTCTAAAGTATCCAAATCTCTTCACCAACAAGAAATTACTTTAGGAGAACCAATTGAGCCACAAGTAATAGCTGAGGTAGAAGAAATAGGGGATAAGGAAAGGGATATAATTAAATGGATAGATAAAATGAATAAAAAATCCCAAGAACTCTTCCCAAGTGTCCCAAATGTTCATCAATAAATTTTGGATAAGATAGTTAAATTAAAAGCATCAAGAACTAAGTTAGAAAATGTGAATGGTATTTTCAAACTCCAACAATAAAGTCTAGAAGTAATAGTGAATTTAAGTGAGAAAATCATGGTTAAATAAAAAATAGGTCCTTCAACAAAGAAGGTGAAATAATAATATTATCTCTTATCTTTTCATTTGAGCATCTTACTAGACATGGAAGAGGAGATGAAGAAATTAGAAGAAGATGCACATAGTATAAAATTTGATCTTCAATATTCCCTTTTTGGTGTCACTAGTATTTGGTCCAATGATAATGTTCTAAGAACCACATAGTAGTTAAATGAATAATTTAGGTAGTGGATAGACAAAGCTATAACTCCTTTCACAACCAAATCAGTCAAAGCTTTAAGAAAATTCTAGGAGGAACTAAAAAGACCTGGACCAAGGATTGAGAGAGTTAAAGCTCAATGTAGGAGGATAGAGAGAAATTTTAAGATTGTAGATAGAAATACATTCCATTCTAAAGTCATATGATGTAGCAATCCAATCAATGATATCTTAGCACATAAAGTATAGAGAAAAATGTAGAAGCAAGATTCATGAAGTAGACTAATCAAAGCTTGAATCTTGAACAATTCTTCTTCTTCTTCTCGTTTTAAATTCTTTATTCATACACACTCTTTGGATAATATTATTATTAGGAATCACTATGTAAAATTAATATCATTTTATGATTTACTTGTTAAAGTAAAATTACTTTTATAAATTTCAATAACTTAAGTAATTTGGCTAAAATTAAATGTTAGTAGATCTTGAATTTAAAACCAACCACATTTACCATGGAGGTAAAGGTGAGGCAAATTTGCTAGTGAATAAAAGAGCTGATGGAATTGAGGAGACCTTTATTGTGGAGGGAGAAAATTTAATAGACTCACTTGAATTGAATGATTTTAAATATTTGAGTGATGTTTCTCAACTAAAAGACATTAAGACCCCCAACCATTGACATGTATGGACATATCTCTTAAATCTTGGTAGCCAAGCTCATTCGAGTGCCATTAATGAATTATATCTTAGTATAGAGGGAGTAGCTCTATTTATTAGAGCCCAGCAAGACTTTCTCACACTATAGATTGAAGCTGGATAGAAATAAAAATGGATATGCCTATTTACCTTCATAGTGCATGAGGGTAAATGGATTTTTTGGGATTCATCATAGACTTGAAGCTGATGCTAATTATAAAGCCCCATAAAATTGCTTGCTTTCACTTTCTAGAGTTGGAAGTGGTAAAAATGGTGCTGGGAAAGGATTTTATAATAAATAAAAGTAGATACATAGTCAATTCAAACATATTTTCTTGGTTTTTGGCATCTCTAATAGATCTTGGAGGTGAGAAGGTGGACATTCTGCTACTATTGCATGAAATTTTCAAGTCAAAATATCAGAAAAATGATCTAGATTTAGTGCTATGGGTAGAGTTGGGTGTGGGGATTCTGTAGGCCTCAAACCTTTCTCTGTTGATATTTATAGATGTCAAGGTTTTGTGATTTTAATTTCTCCTTAATATGATAGACATGGATCTTGAATGTCACCACAATTGGGCCACCATTAGCTAGAATTTCCTCAAGTGATCTTGTGCACTTGACCCAAAGTTGAATGGGGAATGGGTGACGCAATTAGTAGAGATGGTAGAAAATGGTGACTTGTATGGGTTCCCTTTTTTAATGATTTAATTTTAAAATGTAATTTTGATGTAAATATTAATGTATCAGGGAATTTTTTTTGGAATGAATATAAAACCTATGGTGTTTTTTTAATAGAATGACTTTTTAGGGGTAAGATACTCCCCATATATAAGATTTTTTTGAATCAATACTAATAGAAATCCTACTGTGTAGTTTATCAACCCAAAAAAAAATCCAATTTTAATTTTTTGTTCTGTAAGAGTAGGAATAATAGTAGAATAGAAAAAAATCTAATTCAAATCACATGATATTTTGGATTAGGGTGAATTAAATGATTTAATTGACAAAATTACATAAATCCCTTAATCTACTCTAAAGTCACCAACAAATTTAAGGAGTAATTAATCATTGGTGAATATAAGGTAACACCCACCTAGGCAAAGTAGAGCCTAAAGTGTAGAGAATCCTAACCACTTGGGTTGATTCTATCAGTTGGCCAAATTGGTTGCATAACCTAAACATAAAACTTGGCATCCTTTTAATGTTTTATATATTGTAAATTTGAGAACCAATAAAAGGCTTTAGAAATTTTAAGAAAGGCAACTCGCATATATCCATGTGATGCACATGAATTTATCAAGATGGGTGAGTTATTAATATCATGAGACCCTAATAAAGCCTTTGATTCTCTTAAGATAGAAAAATCTCTTCTAAATAAGAGCAAAGAAGAAGTACCCATTGAATTGTTCAACAACATTGGGGTTCTTCATGTTGAGCGTGATGAAATAGAGTTGGCTCAACAAACTTTTATGGAGGCATTAGGAAATGTCATTTGGGTTGAATTCATAAATAAAATCCCCAATGCTAATTATATAGTTTTTTTTGTGTGATTTAATGATATGGAATTCTTCTAATGACTAGAAGAAGGTGGTGTTTCACTTGAGTTACAAGTTTAATTCTCATATGCTCCAAATTACATAGAGGAAACTAATGAAAAAATAAACATGCAAAATAGTGTATTTCTAATTCAAGGTATATCCTAAGAGATAAATTTCAAACATGCATAAGAGTGGATTTACCCTTCAACCTATTTCTTAAGAGATACATTTCAAATAGGCACAAGAGTGGATTTCTCTTGCAAGGAACAAGTGGAATTTCCTTTACATATAAGGCACTACTAGGTGATATTTTGAAGGCCCTGATAGTATCTTCAATGTATCTAGTAGGAGATACCTTTAAAATGTGCACAAGATTCAATTTCCCCTTCAAGGTATCTCATATGAGATACATTTCAAAAAGGGACAATAATTGATTTCTCCTTCAACAAACAAATGCAATTTTCCTTTACATGGAAAGGGGTGATATTTTGAAGGACCTTATAATTCCTTCAAGGTATCTCCTAGGAGATACCTTTCAAGCACAAGAGTGGATTTCCACTTTAACTTCCTAACTTACATTAACCATTTCTAATGTTGGTTTTGTAAGGTCCTCTTTTATGTCTCCTAACCAAACTATTTTGATTAATGTTTAGCCTAAGTCTAACCCTAAGGCCCCTTTATGTTTATTAATATAAATGGGACCCTATGGTTAAAATCTTAGCCTAAGCCTTTATGTATCTTATGTCCTAACCTAATGTATTTGATTGATCATAGATCTAATAATCATTACTTTTTCAAGACCCAATGATCCAATGATGTGAAACAAACCCAATCCCAATCTTAAATAGTTCATATCTTTCAAGATCTAATGGTTATCACTAATTTGACTTGCCTTGATCCAATGATGTGAGATGGATCCCATGCCCATTTTAAATAAATCACATTTTTTAATATCTGACAGTTCTCACTTCCACTTAGATCTTGATCAAATGAAATGAGATGAACCTAAAATGACTTAGATCCAAGGGATATCACTTCATCACACATATCTGATCCAATGCTGTGAATTAAAAGTTAAAAAGTTAGGGCTTAGAGAAGATACCACATGGAAATCACTTATGACAAACTTTTCTAATAGAGGGTCTTGATTATTAAGTGAGCTAATAGCAAGCAGATCATGATCTAATGGGTACTTGAATGTGCTAAGTGGCATAACCATGGATGTCAATTCTTGGGATAGGCAATGAGATAAAGGACCCGAGTTCATGATAAAATGGTTCATGATAAATCCTTGGATTTGATCTAATAAAGAAAAACCAAAGGCAAAATTTAAAGACCAAAGGCTGATTATCCTTGAGGCATTTATGAAAAATGTTGCATGGGTGCCACATAGGACCACAAAAGATTACAAAATAGTTAGATTTTATCTGTCTAGAAATGTAAAGGTATAAAGGCATAAGTTTTAATAATATATAAGGACATAAATGAACTTAAATACTAAATCAATCATACCATTAAAGCTCTAAGAAAACCTAAAAACAAGCATAAAACATTAAAATTGTGATCAATTGAGTAACAATCGAGCAAGTGATTTTAGGTGCAAAGAAAGACCATCTAGAAACTTTTATGAAATTAATGGAAAATAATTTGGAATATTGGGAAACCAATGGTAGTGGGCAAGTAATAATGGAAGGAGGAAACAAAACTTTACTTATCTACAAATCACCTAGGAAAGGTTTTTAAGGACATAGAGTTAGATGTCATGTCTTTAAACAATGGGTGTAAGAATTGGTCTGAGCTCTTCTTCACCATAGATGATATGTTGCCCATCACCCATAATGAAAAGAGAATAAAAGTGGTTAAAACCAATTACATAGACCTGGTTGCTATGTAATTAGTTAGCCTCCATCATGTAAGTACCAAACTTGAGGTACTTCATTATATAAATGTATTGGCTCCACTTTTTATGGACTATAGAATAGATGATGATTGGATTGTATGTGATGGAACATCTAGAAGAATTGCATATTTATCCACTATATCCTTTAAATGGTATTATAAACTCCCATGGTCCCACATGGACTTGCCCTCCATAAAGGATTAGACCACATAGAATGACCTTAACACTATCCTTCGACCATGGCTACACCAAGGAAATCATGTGTTCAGAGACTACTAAGGAAGAATCCCTATTAGCTAATTTAGGGAAGGAATTAGGGTTATTAAGACCTTATTGAATAGGGTTTCTAGGACTGCTATCACCACATGCATCAATTCCACCTAGGTTTCCTATGTGCATTCCTTGATAGACTAATGGTTCACACCTCCTATTAGAGATATGACAAGCATTCACCTAGGCTATCAATTTACCACCATTAAAAAAAAGACTAGCAAATATTTTTTCATGATGTCTTATTTACATGATGCCTTGCTGGCCTTCACCAAATTTCTTGACATAAGAAATTGGTTTCCTAGTGGTATAACTACTATTTCTCACCATTATTCAAAGCTTCATATATTTAAATATAAGAACCATATGTGGTTCATTTGTGATTACATTTATCCTAATTTGATAAAAGTTATCACTAGATCCCCTTTTCCTATAATACACCTCCTAATCAAAAAATATATAATAATAATAGGAGATGTATGGTATTATCTTGACTGCACTATAATTAGAATTGAGGGGATCATGTCCTCACCATTCAGACTGCCTGTATATGTACCAAATAAGCTAGCTAAGTAAAATATCACCTTCCAATTCATCAATGGAGTTGATGGAATATACAAGGTAAAGAGGAAGGGTCTCCTCCACCCATTCCCCTTGATAATTGGAAAGACCACATTGTAAGAATGGAAACAAGTAGATGTCATGTCTAGTTAGAGATAGGCCTTGGTCTTTGTTGATGCTTAAAATTGCACTCTTTCCAACACCAACAATGGGAATTTTCAAGAATGTGGGACTTGTGACCTGAAACGACCTCTAGATTTTAAAGAAGCTAGTTCTTCTTTATCTCAAATGTATTGTGGGAAAAAGGGATAAAAATTAAACTAAATCACCAATGCAATGAAAGAAAATTTAACTATGGCGATGTGCTTGAGTATGATCCCTTCCTTAATACTAAAACAGTGAAGCTATCTTTAGGGTTCAATTACATTAAAGAGCAAACAATGCATGATCAATGTAAAAGATGAAAACAAATAGAATCAAAGGCTCACAACTTAGACGATTTTGCAATAACACAGAAAATATCAACAAAGGCACAGAACTCAGTCTTCTTATTAATTTTCCAGTCACATAAAAGGCACTGATACATGCACAGTTATACAAACTTTCTAAATTAAGAAAATAGAACAAAGGCAAATTATATTACTGGCCACAATAAGAAAGTCTCAAAAAAACTTCTTGTAAATCTCTGATAACAATCTATATCAAAAAATTCTCTCCCTTTCCTCCCTTTTTTCTTCTCCCCTTTTTTCCTCCCTATTTCTCTCCTCTGGCGATCTCAACCCATATTTATAGCATATGACTGGCTTAAGATCATCCAAACAATGAAATCTCAATGGTCTAACCAAACTAAAACTTAACTGGAAGTGTCTAACAAAAGATATCTTTTGGATCTGAAATGGTTAGCTTCTTGCAAGTTTGTTGGCTAAAAAGGAAACACGTGGCACTTTTCACTGTGATACAGGTGAGGACACTTGGTAGCATCTACTTGTCTATAGAATCTTTAGATACTTTTTGAGAGTTCTACAGAAGATGACACGTGGTGGTATCCAGTATGAAATAGGTGAGGACACTTAGTAGTATCTGCTAGTCTTAACAAGTGACACATGGTGGCTTTCACTTGTCTATAGAAGCTTTAGATACCTTTTGAGTGTCCTATGAAAGATGACACATGGTGGCTTCTATCGAGAAAAAACTACACTATAGAAACATTTAGGACTCATTTTAGATTCACATGGATGATGACACTTGGTGTGCTCTACTTACTTTAGCAACTCACCTGGGGCCCACCATAGTCCTTACTCAATAATGAAACAAAAGGAAGAAACTATGGATGTTGACACTTGGAAGTCTCTACCGAGCTTTAACAAGGGACACATGGCACTTTCTACTACATTTAGAGAAATATATTAAAACCTTCCATAGTTGCCACTTGGCACCCTTCATGGAACTCTAAGAGAAGCTTATTAAAATAAGCTTTTAAAACTTATAAGAAACTAAAATGTAGATGTTGACACTTGTTAGGCTCTGCGGGTATATAACAGGATATGTGGCATATTCTCACAACTTATAAAAATTATAATGTGTCTCAACTGATGACACTTGGCATGTTCTACATGACTTTGAGACTTAGACAAAACTTAGGCAAAATGAAAACCCAGGCTTGCGCTCTATGTCAAAACCCTCACTGCCTCGAAACTAAAATGTGTAGGGTCAAAAACTAGAGCGCACAACTAAAACATAAAACAAAATGTAGAGTATTTTACTATATAGTTTTTGGTGACCCTAAGGACTTTTGAGCCTGCTCAAAAAAGAATCCATAGAATATATAAAAAATGTGGCAAAAATCACAAATTCTATAAGGCCATCTAATAAATAGACCATTCAACATCAGATAGTCCCTATTTATTTTGCAAATCTTGGAAGGCTAAATCAAGGTTGATGATGTCTTTATGCAAAAAACTTTGTAAAATATGAACTATAGCCTTTAATTGGAAATCAAGCTACACCATGGGGATCAAGACATCTTCCACTTTTGGCACTGATGAATCATCTATTAAACCCTAGAAAACTGATTGATCATTTTGTCTAGCTAACAACAAAGGCTTAATCTCATCAACCATTAACATGGTGTTGCTATCAAGAAAAGGGGAGGGAAGACCCAATTGCACTAGATCTTCAATATGCTTCTTCATGTATTTTACTCCCTCTTTTACCACATCTAGGAGATCTTTATAATTAATTGTTGTAGAGTTACAATTGAAAACTTTGTTCACCCTTTTTGCAATAATCATTTTGTCACTAATCCCTGCTACTGATAACGTTTCATTAGTTGTGTCATATAGCTTTTTCAGCAGCATTTGAGAATCAAACATTCTCAAAGAGACAGTGGATAGAGTTGCCTAGACTAAAGTCTCCACCTTTTCACATAATTTTTGTGCATTTAGTAGGAAAGTTAGAGAGGGTCTGAGCTGAGTAATCTCCTTAGAGATTCTTTTCCATACTGATACATATAGCTCCTTGACCAGGTTTATAACTCCTACATTTTTTGGCCTATTAGCCAACTCAAGTGTCAATTTTTTTTTAATTTGTTGCTCAACTTGAAGTTGGGCTTGTATGGCGGTGGTATTGTTTTGCTCATTCAGTAGCTTCTGCTAGAACTGAGTGACCTGTTGCAAGTTTTCTTGACATTTTTTCTATAGTGTTGCCTTTTCTTGCCTTAGGGCTGTCACTATAGCTTTCTCTTATGTTAGCTCTTCTTTCAAAGAAGCATTTAGGGCTTGAATAGCTTGGTAAATCTGACAAGAAATAGTATCTTGCAATTGTTTATTGAGACTCTCTATTTCATCATTCTTTGTTTTGATTTTTGTAGCTAGATTGATACCATTTGCTTTCTCTTGAGCCAGATCAGCCTCCATCTTCTACAATTTCTTTGATACTTTCAAATAATTAGTAGCTATAACAAAATTAGTTTCATTTAGCAGCCCAACCCTATCTTGTGGTCTAAAAAGTGACATATCCATAGCCACTGCACTCATTGTATAATCTTGAGGTTGCATTTGCTCATTTGGCCTAACTACATTAGGTGACAAATGAGTCACAATTAGCTTCTACTAGATTGGGTCAAATAGTGACCTTATATGTGGTGTAGCTAGAGCTTTATTATCTTTCTTCCTCTTTTTATCCATCCAAGCTTCCCTAGCCTTCTTATCAATGTTTGCTTGAGCTTGGAAGGTAGAGGGAGAGGCAATATACCCACCTACAAAAGGATAATCATGTGGCAATCCATAGGGAATAGCTAAATGTTGGCTAGGGGGATCTGGGGAGGTATTCTCTATGAGACAAAGGGGGAAAAGGGAGGTAATGGTGTGGCCTATGATGACATGGCCTGAGTATTAATAGGTGGGGCAAATTGGGAAATTGGCACAATAAAGGTGGCAGGGGATAAAATTTGGCCAATTGGGATTGCCACCCCTATAAAAGAAGAAAAAGACTGAGAAGAAGGAGAAATAACATGTACCTAAGGAAAAACAAATGTACTTAATGGTTGATGCTATGAGGGCTCTACTCTTCCTTTGAATCAAGCTAAAGTTTTAGCTTCTTATGTTTCCTTGGCCTTTCTTCTTCTTGTTATGCTTCTTTCTCTTCAACATTTACCACTGTTGCTAGTGGTGATTGCACAAAATTGGGAACCCTAAAGGCTAACACTAATGGATAAGTTTTGAGTGGTGAGGATACTGCATTCTTTTATTTTTCTATAGTGACTATGGATGAAGTTTGTCTTGGGGCCTGAACTATATGAGTGGATCCTACTTCCCCCTCTAACTCTCCACCCTATGTTTGTAGTTTTCTTATATCAAGGCTAGAGATAAGAGATGGATGCCATTCATCCCAAATTTCCTCCCATTTCTCATCTAAGTTTACATTACCAAAAGAGTGAGTTATCTCAAAAATATCCTACCTATACTTCCAATAGGCTTCTATTTTCTTGGGTTTTCATCCTTTGTTCTTTAATGCCCTTTTTAAACCAGAAGTCATTCTGAGTTTAGGGTCAAAAACTTTTTCTTTAACATAAAAGTTCTCCCATGGATTGGCCCCCTGAAAGGGAAAATCTATCAATTTTATATACAAATCAGGAATATCTTCCTTAGGGTTTCTTCTATCTTCCCAAAAGGGATGGCCCTCATACACAATTTTAGCACTGACCTTATTATTCTTGACCCATAAGTTTATGAAATTTCTTGGGTCATATCTCCATTTATATTCAATTATAAAGAAACCCAAGATAGCTAGCTTCCTTAGCAATAAGTGCTCAACATCTCTGACCTCTAGAGCCATGTTTTTTGTTACCCATGGAATATCATACATTTTATTTTTCTTCTTCCTAGTACCATAGTTATTATCAACCATAGAAACTTGCCAGGTGACCTCTAAGAATGCTAACCTAGGAGTCAAAATCTTGGATAGCAACACTGGTTCTTCATTAAAACCATGGACCCTAATGATGGTATGATGAGATCCAAAAAAGTAGTCATAGGGAATAGTGTAATTTGTCATGAGGCCTCTGACACTTGGAGTTAATCTATTTTCAATAGGCTCTAGGCTTTAGTGACAAAAGGTAGGGGCAACAAAAAGTTCCCAAAATTCATATGGGTTAGATGTTTTGGATAAGATATGTGTCCATGTGGACACATGAATGGTACTATTATGATCAAAACTTAGGTCATACATATTTAGATGCATATATTGTGAAAAGATGCCAAAGTTTTGATATAATATGAGGTGAAATAGATAAGAAGAATGCCTAAAAACCCCTTTAGATTTGAAATGGGTGAGTTGGTCAACCATTGAATAGGCAATCTGCTCTGAGAAGTCTAGCCAATACTCCTAAGACTTGTCTATAGTTTTTAATCTGAAGAGAATGGCCATTTGCCAATCATAAATAGTTATGTCCTCCATTCCAAAAATAAATGCCATCATGGAGAGTGACTCTTGATTGGCTTGTGTAAACTATGCCCTTCCTATTGGTAGCACTGGCACAATGGTATCATCATCCCCTAATTACAATTTTGATCTGAGAAACCTCAATTGATTATTAGTGTTTTCCCACATTTTTTGCATTTTGGTAATGGTGGGAAATATGGCTATTTTATCATGATATAGAGCCAACATGTCCCTAATGGCCTTCAGTGTAATTTGCATCATGAATTGACCCTATTGTATGGTGTTTGAGGGTGCATGAAATAATTTTACGCACATTTCAACTAAGTCAGGGCACGGATGTACACCTGGGACAATGAATTGTGTCGATTGAGAAGTCCATATCCTCATCCCAAATGTTTTAAATTGTCTAGCCTTGGCCTTCTAGATACATCTTTGGTGTGCCCCTTCTTATAGAGCTTTGCCAAAATTTTGAAGGGTTGGGTCTGTGATTTTATCTAAAAAATTCTTCACCTTTGCTGGGTCAATCGCATAACCAACTTCGGGGACTCTAGTCCTTGGATAGGTCCTTAAGGGTTGTGTAGGGGCTGAAGCATATGATTTACTAGTGAGAAGCTTATTAATGTATTTGTAAATCCTAAACCCCTATTGTGATTATTGTGCCTCCTCCATATCTATGTCTATATGGGGGATTAGTGAACTTATGTAACAAGTATGGAAGCTTTGTAAAAGGGAAGGCACTTTTACTAAGTAGGTTTTGCTATGAATTGAAAGTGTAGGTAACAAGGATTTTCTTAACAGACGTAGGAATAGATGATACATTGTTAAGCCTTAACTCTTGTTATTAGGGTATTTAATGACACATCAATTCTAAAAAATGGCATTAAAACTAGATAACTATTAGTAAATCTTATTAAATCTTCATGGGACAATGTGTTAGATACGTCATAAAAGTGGCTATGTATAGGTACCTTGGGGATTTTTGGGGATTTGAGAGAGATTTAATGAATGCAAGAGTTTCAATTTTTTTGAAAAGACTTTGAGTCACAGCTGCGTGTTCATAGAAAACTTATTAAAAGAAAGAGCAGGAAAAAAAACAAATGAGAAAATAGAGCAACAAGGAAAGGGAAACTATCTAACTATAATACATGGGAGATACTACTTAAATGAAACATTTTAGATAGATCCCATTCTCAAGAATATCTTCAGGTTCACCATCCATCATTTCAAGCTTAAATGAATTTTGATGTTTACATGTACGAATCTTATAGGGGCTAGTCCACAATGCCTCAAATTTACCGTGTTGACCCGACTTGGCAGCTCTCGCATCCCATTTCAAAATAGCTGAGCCTACTTCAAAATGGGGGTTTGAAGTCTTCTTATCAAATTAGTATTTAATTATTTTTCAATGTTTTTTTATTAATGATTCATGTGATATATCCCTCTTTTCTTGAATTTTTAGGAGCTCAGCAAGTCTGACCTGCATGGGGCCATTCTCCTCAATTTCAATCTATTTTAATAACTGGAGAGCAGGAATCTCCAAGATCAGGGGCATTACATCAGGCTTACCATAGACCAATTCATATGGGGACATATTTTTCACTTGTTTAGGCATAATTCTATTATCCCATAGTGTTATATTAAGCACTTTTTGCCATTCTTTGTGATGATCAGCCCCTATTCTCTTAATAAGTCTAATTAGGTTCTTGTTGGTTGATTCTGCCAAATCATTATCCTGAGGGTAATAATTTGAGAAAGTTTTTAGATAGATTCCATAATTTAGTGCAAATTCAAATATTTTTGCCCCTAAAAATGCCTTAAAATTATCTGAAATTATAGTAGGAGGAGGCCCAAAGCGAGTAGTGATATCCCCTAGAAAGTCTAGGATCATCTTTTCTATTGCTTCTTTGAGTGGCACTACCTCAATCCATCTGATAAAATAATTTGTGGTAGTTAGAATCCATTTGTGTCCCATAATCGACACTAGATTGATCATTCCAATGAATTCAAGACCCCATTGAGTAAAGGGTTCATCAATAATTATAGGACTAAGGGGCATTGCTGCATTCCTTCTCTTCCCCACATAATACTAACAAGATTGGCACTTTTTGACCAGTTGATAATAGTCTGTAAATAAATTAGGCTAGAAATAACCTACCTAACTTATCTTTATAGCTGTGGTTCTTATAGAAAAATGTTCACCTGAGACTCCATGGTGCATTTCATGTAGTATTTTCTGAGCCTCATCTTTCTCTATGCATCTTAAAAGTATGCCATTAGTATTTCTTCTAAAAAGAACTTGGTCAATTAAAAAAATTGGACCCCTTACTACCTATAGTATCTCCTTTTGTCCTAAAAGAGCTCTTTTGGGAAAATCCCATGTTTCATAAAATGGATTCTATTTGTGACCTAGGAGCTCTGATCAATTTCTTGTATCCTCAATACATTTTCCTTTTCTATTTTTTTAGTTATCATCTTTTCCATATTTTGAGCCATGTATCAACACAACCCCCTACCTCTAACCAGCATAGTGGGTCTAACCTCTACATCATACTCAAGGATCTTTGTTATCTAGTTTGCTCTTTTTTTAGTAATTTCACCTTCCATAATGTATTCTCTGACACTAAGATGAGCCATAAGTATCATAATCTTATTTCTTGATACCATATGCCTAAATTTCTTGAGGGATTTTACCATAGCATGTGCCTATTTCTCCACAAAGTTGTATCTAGCTTCATACTCCATAAGATTCCTTGAGAAAAAGGTTATTGGGTGTTCTCCCTCTTGTTGATCATCTTTCTGTGTTAAGATAGCAACAACACTAAACTCTCCTCCATAAACATACATTATAAAAGACTTAAGAGAAGTCTAAGTTACTAAGTACTAGGGCTATTGGAATTGCTTTCTTGACCTCCTCAAAAGCTTGTCTTCCTTTTGTAGTCCACTTAAACACTAGGTCTTTCTTCAACAAGAGTGTCACTGGTCTCATTAGGCATACAAAGTTTGATATGAAATGACTGACAAAATTAATCTTTCCCAAAAAGGACTGAACTACTGTCTTATTTACTGGTAAGGACAAGTTCATTATGGCTATGACTCTCTTTGGATCTATAGGGACTCCTTTGGATACTATATGTCCCAATAGTTTGCTTTGAGGTACTACAAAGATACACTTCTTGGGATTCAGGGATATTCCAAACTCTTGACACTTCTTAAAAATAGATTCTAGATGATCAAAATGATCAACAATATTCTTGGAAAAAATAGTGAGATCATCAAGATAAATTAGAATGATTTTATTTATGAGTTCTCCAAATGCTACATCCGTTGCTCTTTGAAAAGTGGCTCCAGCATTTGATAGACCAAATGGCATCTTGGCATATGCAAACATTCCCCATTTGGTAGTAAATGTAGTCTTGTGTTGGTCTTCATCAGCCAACCAAATCTGATTGTATCCAGAGAAACCATCTAACAAGGAAAATCTCTCTAATCCAGCCATAATTTATAAAAAATTTTCCATAGAGGGTAGGGGATAGTGATCTTTCAGAGATGCTCTATTTATGTCTCTAAAATCTACATAGAGCCTTATGTCACCATTCTTTTTTCTGACTGGTATTAGATTGGATACCCAAGTTAAGTGTTTGATTGGAAAAATTATTTTAGATTCTAAGAGTTTCTGCAACTCATCCACCATTAGAGGTTCAATCCTTGGATTCACTGGCCTCTACTTCTGACTGGCTTATATCCTTTAGTCAGTTCTATGGTGTGCTGAATGATGTCTCTATTATAGCCATGAAGGTCTTCATAAGTCCAGGCTATTACTCTGTCATATCTTTCACACAAGTCAATTAGTCATTCCCTTTCCTCTTGGGTTGTAGAATTTCCAATATTTATTTTCCTCCCTTCACTCACTTGTATCTCAGAATAATCTACTTTATTTGCTTGAAACCTTTTCTTCTCTAGGCTTACATCTTTTGGATCAAATAGGTTTTCTAAATTAATCAAGCCTTTGGGAAGCTTATTGGTCTTTAATTAAATAATTTGGTCTCCATATGATTCTTCAATTTTGGGTTGCAATTGATTAGCAAATTCCCTTGACTATTGCAAAAATGAGAGTACCCAAAATCATTTTCAAAGACTTGCCAATTTTCATCATTGTCTGAGATAGTTGACCTTACTATAACTTTGACTGACTCATTGTTGACTAATAGATCAGTTACTGGGTCAAACTATGAGCCAATCTGTGCCATCCTATCTACTTAAGAATTTTGGGTTCTAAGAACTACTTCAATATTGAAAGCTTTAAAATCAATTAAGCCCCAAATTCTATGTTTATAGGATCTCATCCTTACATTTTTGGCTATTGCCTTTTCTCTGATTTGTTTCACCACTAGTTCTGAATCTCCTTTTACTATTAGATTCTTTACTCCTTTTTTCTTGGCTAACATGAGCCCATGTACTAAGGATTCATATTAAACATCATTATTAGTATAGGCCAATTAGAAATGGATAGCTCTTAAAATTTTCTCACCATTTGGAGCAACAAGACAAATTCCTGCTCTAGCACCATTTTTACTTTTAGCCCCATCAAAATTTAAGGTCCAAATTTTTGAGTCCTTTTTAGATTCTTGAGTCTTTAACATTTATTTCCTTAAAACACTTGGGATTTCATGATCTTCATCAAATATGACATAAGTGCCCAGACCAGTAGAGTCATAATTTCCATATGGGTCACTTTGCATCATAGTTAACAACTGGTTATTTTCCTCCTCTTGGTCATGTTCAATCTAGTCACCTAAATCTTCAACAAAGAACCTTTCTTCCTTATTTAACATAGCATGAGCTACCTCTAATTTTGGGGTTGGTTCATTGGTGATTTGATCCTTAGATAGTGTCTCAGATAGTATTTTCATTTTTGTACCATATTTGGTTCTTAGGATGAGGTGAGACCAATCAAGTGACATATAACCTCCTATCTTGGCTATGAAATCTCTAGATAAACATAGGCCAAATACAGGGGGTATATCTATGACTACCACATCTTGATTGACAATTATATTAAGGAAAGTATACAATTTCAATGGGAGTTGTTTAATTTTCCCTATTGTTTGCACTAATTTCCCATCCAACTACATAACTCCTCTAGTAAGTGGCTCATACTTTATTTTTAAAGCATCTGCTATTTGTTTAGGCATTACTATAGTACTAACCCTTGAGTCTATCATTGCATTATGTAACAATTTCTTTCCAACTATCAAAGTCAAATAGAAGGGCTCTGGTTTGGATTTGCTTACCTCTGGTGCATTGTTCAAAAGGGCTATTGTCTGTAGAGGAACTGTGTCTTTGAGATTTTCCTTATCAACAGGTCCTCCTTTAGTACCAGTATGTTTAGGCACTACTTGGCCATATAGAGCTTCTTACAATAGTGTCTTTTGCTCAAAAATAGCTAACATGTCCCATATTGACACATGTGCTGGGGTCCTCTTCAGCTGATCCACCACATTCACCAGTCTTAGTGTTTGGGTTCTTGGATAATAAGGGTACCTTTCTTTTTCTTGAACTTGTCCAAAAATTACTTGGTTTTGCATTGGATGAGGTATTTCTTGTCTAGCAACTATGTTTTGATGACCTTGAAATGGAGGAATCCCCATAATTTCATTATTTGTGACTTCAGGCCATTCCATCATCCTTCTCTTGGCTCTGGTTTAGTAATTTGATTGTACCAATGGCTTCTTGGAAGTAGAAGCTTCATTCAAAAATAATGACTCTTCATCTTCAACCCATGAAAACAAAGAATGCTCAGGGGCTATTTCTTATTCTTGCTATAAGGACATCCCTTGTATCTGAGCCACCAGGACTGAATTTTGCATACTAGGGGATTGGTATTGTTGAGTGTCAGAAGTATTTACAAATTATCCATCCATTCTTCTTTGCTTTGTTATATTTTACTATAGATTACCCCTGGGACAATCTCTAGGCATATGAGAATTATTACAAAGGAAACACTAGGCATTGTTGCCATCTGCATAATTATTATGCCCTAGAACAATCTCCCTATTTAGATTAGGGGGAACAATCTATGAGGGTGTAGGAAATGTAACTAATTGGTTCGATGGCTGAGGGTTAGTTTGCCTTTAAGGACCTTGATACTAATTTGGCTATGGTGGAGGTCTTTTTCCTTGGTAGCCTTGATATTAGGGTCTAGGATAAGGATTCTACTATCTTTTTAGGTTAATTATCTTATTAGAAAATGTCCTTAAGATGTTCTTGACATCATCCATCTTAGATGACTGGATAGGGACAACTACTTTAGTAGGTTGTTGAGGAAATGTATACATGGACATAGGTGGGGCTATGGGATTAGGGGCTTGTGGACCAATTTTTTCCCCTTGGCAAAAATGTGGTCAACTTCTTCCCTGGCTTTTCAAAGCTAGTCAATTTCGGGTTGCAAGTCCATCTTCAAGTTCATGCTCAATTCAGGCCTGGTTCATGTTTGGTTTAGCTTTGGTTCAACATCTCATTTCAACAAGCATTAAACCATGAAATATTGAACCAATCTTTGGTTCAAAGGAAAAGGTTCAATGCTTTGGTTCAAGTGGGCTTGGTTCAATGCTTAGATTCAATGGCAAAGTTCAAGTGGGCTTGGTTCAAGTCAATGGTTCAATGTGGCAGTTCAAGAAATGGTTCGTCAGCCTTTGGTTCATTTGTCCATCAGTGCACTTGGTTAAACCTTTGAACCTTTGTGGTTCAACAGCTTGGTTCAAAGGTATTCCCCAAGCTGAAGGGTAGTCAAATGGTCAAAATGCCCTAGTGGAGGGCCGGTGCTTCAAAAGGAAAGTTGGGTTCAAAGTTCAGTTCAAGGTTCATTTGGCTTGAAAATTGACTAAGTCTGAATTCCTTCAAACTTTTTATCCGAAGGAATTCCTTCAAGCAAAAATTCCAAAGGAATTTGGATTTCTTCAAATAAAAGACAAAAGTCTATAGAAATAAAAATGAAAAGCCACAGTCAAAAGACCCAGGGAAATTGTCTGCAGACAATTTGTCTGCGGGAGCTCAGGGAAAGTCCAAGGTAGATAGAGATCCATCGAAGGACCCTGAAGGGTAGGTGCCCTTGTGGGGGACTTCTAACCAAACAAAAGGACTTTTCAAAGGGCCAAAAGGTGTTGAAGGGAAAATATAAGGCAAGAAGGCTCGAAGCCAGTGAAGGATCTGATGACGTCCGCATGGTCGTCAAGTTTAATCAAATGAAATAGCTGTTGGTGTTTGAAATATGATGGCCGTGTGGATGTTGACTTTAGTGTAATAGAATGGCTATTTGTTTTCAAAGCATAAAAAGCACTAGCTAAGAAGGAGCCAGAATGCAACGATCCACTTAAGTGTTCGCCCCAAGGGGCCAAAGAGCAAGAAAGACAAAACTAAAAAAAGACAAAATGACAGACAAGGAGAAATGACATGGTGCAGAAGTGATGAGGTAGTCCAAGTGGCTAACAATGTGATGTATTGCCTGATAGTCCCCAAATGGTGCAAATAACAAGCAACATGGCACGTGCTTTGAAAAGAGGGACAAATTTCAATCTGTTGGCAGAAAAGAGGTATGACCCATGCTTCCACATTAAAGCTCAAATTCCAAAGTCAAATTTGGAAATTATATAGCATGGTTCCAGTAGGCTTCTTCTAGAATGATGACAAAATTTGGAAATTATATAGCATGGTTCTAGTAGGCTTCTTCTAGAATGATGACAACACATCAGTGTTTTCCTCTTTCCAATGGGATGTGACAGGCCAACTTGTCAAAGAAGTGCCAAGTTTCTTTCTCCTTTCCTCTATATATTGTAACTTCTCATTTTGGAGAGGAATCGATTCTTCCACTTTTGCAAAGGCACAACCCTAGAAAAATTTCACTTGAATCAAATAAAATGTAGTCTGTTACCTCCATTTGGTTAGATGTTTTAGAGTATGCCTTGAATATTTGTCTGTGTCCAGTCATTGTTTCTTGATGCTCTCACAAGTTCAACACTAGCAGACCTATCATCTACAAGGCACCATTTTTATAGATGAAAGGAGAAGCACTGACATTTGAGAAGACCATAACAGAAGGAGTTACTTACAGTGTGCATTTCACAGTGCCTCAGTGATTTTCTATTTCTTGTGTTTTCATGAAAGCCTCCCTGCCAGTCTTTTACAGCCTAGTCCTTCTGCCAAGTGTGTAGAGTATGTGTGTATTTATCTGATTCTAAGAGTGGATGTGTGAAGGTCAAACTATTTTGGTGCACCACCTCTTTAGAGTAGGTTTGTTTTCTTGCATCTTTCTCCCTTTTCACCCCCCTTTTTATATACCTATATATATACCTGTTAACTTTTGCTAGAAATAACATGATGCATCAAAGGGAGCTAGCCCTTATCTAGAGACTCTCTCCTCTAATTTCATTAGTCCCATAGGTGAGAGGAGAGTTTCCATAGTGCGAGGAGAAGGAAGGAGTTTGACTCCCTGCCATTGGGTACACTTTCCTACATCAACAATTTTGGCACGCCTGGTGGGACTGACTGGGACAAGTTTTGTCCAAAGAATTGAATAATTTTGGTGTGTTCTTCAACCAACTAGCCTTTAGAGGCTTCTGCATCAAACACCAATGGTGACTCTGAGTTAAATCAACTGGTTAAGTAGTTTTGGTACCATACCATCAAGAAACAACATTTTCATATGTATAATCCCATCGTTTAGAGCCATGGACCCTATTTTCTTTGGCCAACATGGCTATGATCCTTACCAGCCTTACGTTGATCCTTATCAATTTCAATATGGCCAGTCCTAGCCCTTTCATGAGTTATATCAGCCTTATGCCCGTCTTCTCATTACGTCACTGCTCCCACTCAACCCAGTCTCTTCACTAATGAACCTATTTCTGCCTTCAAGTGAGCACTAGTGGGAGATGAAAAATATGTAGTAGATCTTGACACCAAAAGGGGATGTAGCCAAGAAGTTCTTGATCATGTCATCCATCAAGTGAGAAATGCACTAAATTAGGTTAAGAAGGAATGGACTCCCATTGAAAGAGCCAATTGACATAGGCTTACAAATGAGATGTTGGATGTGAGTGGTTTGATTGCATCTTTGGAGGAGAAGCTGAGTATTTATGAGAGGTAGCCTTACCAAGTCTATCAACCTGCATACTTGCTACCCCAAGCATCATATTAGTCATATACAACCCCTACTTATAAGCCAAATCAAGCCTGTCAAAGTCCTTTCCCTAATCACATTGAAGAGAGTTTTGAAATGACAAATCTTGTGTTTAAGGCTAATCTTGATAGACAGATCAAGTTGGTAAACCTTTATATGCAATAGTCCATTTTGGTTGCAAGGGATGTGGAATTTAAATCTTCACTGCCCTTTCACATTATGGCCTCATCAACCCCAATGGAAATGCCAAGTCTAAATTTTTTGAGCTAGAATCAAGTGGTTGAGTCACGAAATAGCAAGGGGGTGAAAAACATTATCTAAGAGTGCGAGGTACAAGATCAAGTTAGTCCTTTTCAAGTTCCCTCTACCCTTCTTCAGGAAGCTCCTTACATTTCATGGAAATTTTCATGCACTCCCCATCTCTATGGTGTTTCCCATGAGCCCCAAGAGGTACAGAATGAGGATTATCTAGCTAAGCGGGTTGAGGAATTAGAGGCTAAGATGAGACTACTGGGAGAGAGAGAGAGAGAGATGGAGCTTTCAGACCTTGTAGAGGAGCCGTCACCAAAAGGCACCCCACCTACACATCCCTAAAAAAACTATCAGGCCATGCCTGATATAGGTAAGGTGCTGACCAATTAGAAGGAGGAGAATCATTTGATTCTAGTTCAAGGACTGCCTCTTCTTCCATGTGAATTCATCTGTCAGCCTTCCACTTCACCCCTTCTTGAGGAGGAACCTATCTTGAGGGAAGCAAGTGAAGAGGTGTATGCTCAGTTCATGACTGATCAGGGAGACTTCATGAGTGTGGATGAGGAGGAGATCACATTAGGTGACATGGAGGAGCATGGACAATATGACAATCTCTTGTTCATGCTTTGAATGATTTGTTTGAAGTCATTGGGGTAGGCTACATTATTATTCAAGGAGGCTATGAGCTAGATAAGAGTGGAGAAGGCAGCATTGGGGTTCTAACAAGCATACAAAGAGGCTGTAGTTTTTTAGATTTACCCCTTTAGGGGGTTAGTGAATCTAAAGATATCTTCTTTGAGATCATCAAGGAAGATGGCCATACCATGGAACCCAAGCATGAGGTAGAGAAGAGCAAGACAGTCAAGGGTGCATATAAAGGGGCTTATGGTGATGAGCTAGCAGTAATCATTTTCTTGATGGGAAACACCAGCTTGAAGAACCAACAGGAGGCAAGCTTCCAAGAAAAAATAGAGTATGTATACGTTGGGAGCATGTTTGAATATCCACTCAAATTCCAGCCAACTCAAGTGACAGGCAAGAAGAGCACGTCACCAACTCTCTTTTCCATTCAGCTATTTGCCTGGCACCATAAGTCTTCTCGCCAGGAAGGGGACTTGAGAAGTTTCCCCTTTGATCCAAGAGGGAGGCAAACATTCTTGGTTAGCTGTATATAATAGTTTGCTTTCAGTTGTTTTTTCCTATTTTCCCTAAGTGCAGTTTGCATAGGTAGTGTTTTTAGCCTTGTGTGTTTCCCTTTGCTTGGGGGTAAAATCTTCATGTTTGATTCTCGAATCTTTCAGGCTATTTTTAATTCTTTCATAGCTACATCTGACTCTGTGCCCAATAGATTTTAAGGCAATTGAGTTCTAAGCATGGTAGGCATACTTCCCCTATGAGTCACCATCTATTGACCAATTTTTCCCCTAGAAAAAATGTAGTCAACTTCTTCCCTGGCTTTTTGAAGCTAGTCAATTTTAGGTTGCAAGTCCATCTTCAAGTTCATGCTCAGTTTGGGCTTGGTTCATGTTTAGTTTGGCTTTGGTTCAACATCTTATTTCAAAAAGCATTGAACCGTTGAACCGTTGAACCAATCTTTGGTTCAAAGGAAAAGGTTCAATGATTTGGTTCAAGTGGGCTTGGTTCAATGCTTGGGTTTAATGAAAAAGTTCAAGCGGGCTTGGTTCAAGTCAACAGTTCAACATGGCAGTTCAAGAAATGGTTCATCGGCCTTTGGTTCATTTTTCCATCGGCATGCTTGGTTGAATCTTTGAACCGTTGAACCTTTTTGGTTCAATGGCTTGGTTCAAAGGTATGCCCCAAGTTGAAGGGCTGTAAAATGGTTAAAATGCCCTACTGGAGGGCTAGTGCTTCAAAAGGAAAGTCGGGTTCAAAGTTCAGTTCAAGGTTCATTTGGCTTGAAAATTGACTAAGTCTGAATTCCTTCAAACTTTTTGTCTAAAGGAATTCCTTCAGGCAAAAAGTCTAAAGGAATTCAGATTACTTCAAATAATAAGACAAAAGTCCATAGAAATACAAATGAAAAGCCATAGTCAAAAGACCCAGGGAAATTAACTCAAGGAAATTATCCACAGACAATTTGTCCATGGGAGCCCAGGGAAAGTCCAAGGTAGATAGAGATCTGCCAAAGGACCCCAAAGGGTAGGTGCCCTTGTGGGGGACTTACGGCCAAACAAAAGGACTTTTCAAATGGCTAGAAGGTGTCAAAGGGAAAATAAAAGGCAAGAAGGCCCGAAGTCGGTGAAGGATCCGATGACGTCTGCATGGCTGTCAAGTTTAATCAAATGAAATAGCCATTGGTGTTCGAAATACAATGGCCATGTGGATGTCAAATTTAGTGAAATAGAATGGCCATTTGTTTTTAAAGCATAGAAAGAGCTAGCCAAGAAGGAGCTAGAATGTAGTGATCTACGTAAGTGTTTGCCCCAAGGGGCCAAAGAGTAAGAAAGAAAAAATTGAGAAAAGACAAAATGATAAAGTGACAGACAAGGAGAAATGACATGGTGTAGAAGTAACAAGGCAGTCCAAGTGGTTGACAAAGTGATTTATTGCCTGATAGTCCCCAAATGGCACAAACAACAAGCAACATGGCCCGTGCTTTGAAAAGAGGGACAAATTTCAATTTGTTGGCAGAAAAGAGGCGTGACCCATGCTTCCACATTATAGCTCAAATGCCAAAGTCAAATTTGGCAATTATACAATATGGTTCCAGCAGGCTTCTTCTAGAATGATGACAACACAACAGTTTTTCCTCTTTCCAATGGGATGCGACATGCCAACTTGTCAAAGAAGTGCCAAGTTTCTTTCTCATTTCTTCTATATATTGTAACTTCTCATTTTGGAGAGGAATTAGTTATTCCACTTTTGCAAAGGCGTAGCCCTAGCAAAATTTCACCTAAATCAAATAAAATGTAGTCTATTACCTCCATTTGGATAGATGTTTCAGAGTATGCCTTGAGTGTTTGTCTGTGTCCAATCATTATTTCTTGATGCTCTCACAGGTTCAACACTAGCAGACCTATCATCTACAAGGCACCATTTTCATAGCTAAAAGGAGAAGAGTTGACATTTGAGAAGACCAGAATAGGAGTTACTTATAGTGTGCATTTCATAGTGCCTCAGTGATTTTCTATTTCTTGTGTTTTCATGAAAGCCTCCCTACCAGTCTTTTACAGCTTGGTCCTTCTGCCAAGTGTGTAGAGTATGTTTATATTTGTCTGATTCTGAGAGTGGATGTGTGAAGGTTAACCTATTTTGGTGCATCACCTCTTTAGAGTGGGTTTGTTTTCCTGCATCTTTCTCCCTTTTCACCCCCCTTTTTTTATATACCTGTTAACTTTTGCTGGAAACAACATTATGCATCAAAGGGAGCTAGCCCTTATCTAGAGACTCTCTCCTCTAGCTTCACTGGTCCCACAAGTGAGAGGAGAGTTTCCATGTTGTAAGGAGAAGGCATGAGTTTAACTCCCTGCCACTAGGCACACTTTCCTGTGTCAACAGGGCTTTTTGAGGCAAAGGTAAGGTAATATCTAGAAACATGGGCATGGGAGGCCTTGGGGGCAATTTTCCAGCATCTATTAAGTTATTTTTAGCTCTGAATTCATAGTCATAGGCTTTTGGTAGAGTCTGACCTCCAAGTGACTGAATCATTACTGATATATCTAATTTAAGGCTTTAAGATAAAATACTATACCCATACTTGGTAATGGTCTTGTTTTAGTAGGAATTATTTCCCAAGTCTTTTGAAATCTTGAATTGAAATAAGTCATTGATTCTTGTGGTGCCTTTTTGATAGTAATCAATTATTGCAACAAAGAATATTTATCACCCTTTTCTTCAAATCTTGCAAAGAAAGCATCTCCAAGCTGATCCCATGTAGATATTGTATTTGGGGTCAAAGATCTGTACTAGTCCAGAGCCTTCCCCTTAAAAGAAGTTGCTAACAATCTTATAACCACATTCTATTGTGTGATCACATGTATTACACATACATCAGACACATCTTCTAGATATTCTTCAAGTGTTTTGAAATCTTCCCCACTAAATTTGGGTAGAGCTTTCAGGGCATTTACTAGAATAGGATCCCAAGTGGTTGGTGGTACTAGGATAATTAGAACACTACTAGTGTGCCAATTACATAATTCCTTGGGGCTATAGGTGCTCCCATGTTTGCTCTTGGTATTGTTGTAAATTGATTGACCCTTCTTGAATTAGTTATCAATGGTGGTAAAATAATACCTGGGTTCACAATAGATTGAGCTCTTGTTACTGGTCCACAACTCTGACTCCTTATAGCTCTCTGGTTCATACAGTCTTGAAAGAAACTTCAAGAGATTGTACCATTGGGTGTGCCAAAAAATGTTGATGCTTAAAATTGCAATATTTCCAACACCAACAATGGGAAGTTTCAAGAATGTGGGACTTGTGACCTGAAATGACCTCCAAATTTTAAAGAAGTTGGCTCTTCTTTATCTCAAATGTATTGTGGGAAAAAGGGATAAAAATTAAATGGAATCACCAATGCAATGAAATTTTTTTTAACTATGGTGATGCACCTAAGTATGATTCATTCCTTAATACTAAGCATAGTGAAGCTATCTTTAGGATTCAATTACATTAAAGAGAAAACAATGCATGATCAATGTAAAATATGAAAATAAATTGAATCAAAGGCTCATAACTTAGACAATTCTGAAATAACATAGAAAATATTAACAAAGGCACATAACTCAGTCTTATTAATTTTTCAATCACATAAAAGGCACTGATACATGCACAATTATACAAACTTTATGAATTAAGAAAATAGAATAAAGGCAAATGATATTACTAGCCACAGTAAGAAAGTCTCAAAAAAACTTCTTGTAAATCTCTGATAACAATCTATATCAGAAAATTCTCTCCCTTTCCTCCCTTTTTTCTTCTCCCCTTTTTTCCTCCCCTTTTCTCTCCTCTGGTGATCTCAACCCATATTTATATCATAGGACTGGCTTAAGATCATCTGAATGATCGAATATCAATGGTCTAACCAAATTAAAACTTAACTAGAAGTGTCTAACAAAAGATATCTTTTGGATCTAAAATGGTTAGCTTCCTACAAGTTTGTTGGCTAAAAAAGATACATGTGGCACTTTCCACTATGAAACAGGTGAGGACACTTGGTAGCATCCAATTTTTTATAGAATATTTAGATACTTTTTAAGAGTACTGTGGAAGATGACACGTGGTAGTATCCACTGTGAAATAGGCGAGGACACTTGGCAACATCTGCTAGTCTTAACAAGTGACACACGATAGCTTCTACTGAGAAATAACTACACTATAGAAACATTTGGGACTCATTTAGATTCACATAGATGATAAAACTTGGTGTGCTCCACTTAATTTAGCAACTCACCTGGGGCCCACCATAATCCTTACTCAATAATGAAACAAAAAGAAGAAACTATGGATGTTGACACTTGGCAGTCTCTGCTGAGCTTTACTAAGGGACACGCAGCACTTTCCACTGCATTTAGAGAAACATATTAAAACATTTTGTAGTTTCCACTTGGCACCCTCTATGGGACTCTAAGGAAGCTTATTAAAATAAGATTTTGAAACTCATAAGAAATTGAAACATAGATGCTAACACTTGTCAGGCTTAATAGGTATATAACAAGATACATGGCATGTTCTATGCAACTTATAGAAATTATAATGTGTCTCAGCTGATGACACTTGGCATGTTCCATGTGACTTTGAGACTTAGACAAAACTTAGGTAAAATGAAAACCTAGGCCCACGCTCTGTGTCAAAACCCTTACTACCTCAAAACTGAAATGCACAAGGTCAAAAACTAGAGTGCACAACTGAAACTTAAAAAAAAATGTAAAGTATTTTACTCTACAGTCTTCTAAAGGGATGATTTCAGAATGTGGGATCTTAAGATGGTAGTGAGGGACCATTTGAAGGAAAAAAAGTTTCCTAAACTAGTGTATGAACACTAGCCTGAGGTTTATGATTATGTGTACACCAAGGCATATAGATTTGAGCAAGTACTAGCCAGGCTTAAGGAATGTAATGCCAAGTTGGAACATAGACTAGTAAATGAATGAAAACCAATAGAGGACATCTAGTAGATGCATCCTCTCTAATATAATCTATTTCCTTCAACCTCTAGAGTACCTCAGGGGCATCCTCAAAAATAATTACTACCACCTCATGACCTTGGTAAAAGATAATTGGAAGAAAGGCTAGGTGAAGAAACCTCATCCTCAAGTCCTCCACAAAGACCACCATCTCTAGTGGAATATTTGGACATTATAGCTCTTGAGCCAAATGAGATAGTTGAGGATGTCCTCAAAGTCATTACAAAGGCCTATAGATTAGAGGAAGAGGAAATATATGAAGACCCTTTCACCCAAATAAATTAGGTCATAAAATCCTATGATCAAATAGAGGGGATGGAGGTAGACAAAGGAAAAGAACATGTGTTGGATATAGTTCCAACCATAAGTCAGAAGAAAAGGAAGTTAGAATTAGCCCTTTTCCTTTCCATCTCCAAGAAGCCAAGACTACCATTTATGCATCCATTGAAAAACATAAATCTATCTAGTGACAAACTTCCCACTCATGGACTTGTCATTCCATATTAGTTCATCTATGGGAAACTATAAAAGATCCCCTCCATATCCCATTCATGGGCACTAACACAAAATGTCAGTCTTAATGTACATGAGGAGATCTAAACTTGAATACTAGAGATGATGAAATAACAAGAAGAAAGAAGGTTGGTAGAGATAAAGGGAACATATGGTAAAAGGATATATGTTCCTAGGACATTTGGTATTACAACAGTGGAAATCCCAAAAGTTCCAAAGTTCACTAAGCCTACAACAATTGTCAAATTCAATCTAAAAATAGTTGGATTGGAGAAGGTCACCATAAAGAAAACCACCATTGACTAGGATGAGTTCAATTTTCAAAGGGTAAAACCTTTTATGGGCCTAACTCCAGTGGGAGGGCATGAATTAGGCAAGCACCCCATCCATCAAGAAGATGTAGAGAGCCTAGTTGTATCTCAATCAATAATGACCATGGCAAGAATTAGGGGGATGAAACCGAAGATTATCAACTTGGAAAAGGAAAAATAGAACCTAGAGACCCAAGCCATCCTCTCTGTGCTTGATGAGATCATAAAGATGTTGAATGAATCATTTTTTGACATGTTTGAGGTCTTAAAGGCTATGAAACTTAGGCAAATTGAATTGACATAATAGGCTATAGGTAAAGCCTTGATCATCTAATGGTGAACTTTAGAAGATCAAATTGATGAACTTATTAATATTTAGATAAGAATGAAAATCCTAAGATTCAAAACTATTAAGTTGGTGCATTTAGGCATAGTATTAGGACCTAAGCACATGGTATAAAAATATCAACAAACTTTTGGTAGAAGATGGAGATCTAATGAGCAAAATTGAAAAACTCATAGGGACCATGTTAATAGAACCTTCTGTCAGGGAATCCAAGAACAAACACACCTATTCTAATCCCACTTGTTAATATCTTGATCCTCAAAAATAGCACAATATGATTACCAAATATAAGCAATTAAACATGCGAAAATATCCAAAAGTAAAAGTAACTAGAATTCACAAATAGCACAAAATATGAGAGAAAATATACAATCTTGTATTAATACTTGTACATAAAAGAATACAATAAAGAGTCGCCACACTCTTCCACCTTACAGAGGCTTCCCACACCTCAAGTGTACAGTAATTCTTCTTCAAAACACTCTCCTACCAAAAATGGTCCCAACACATAACTCACACACAGAATTGGTGTTCACCTCTCCAACCAGTCAGTAATAACCCTACTAGTACCCAAGCACTCTATAGTACTTCAAGTTGATCTCCCATGAACCTACAACCTATAATTCAACAGACCATACTTACACATGTAGATCTCCTATGAGCTTGCAACAACCTACAACTCAATGATCTTACAATGGAAGGATCTTCCTTGCCTTCCTTTCTAGCTCATCAATACAATACATGCCAATGGGTCTATAAATAGATCCTAGACTTAAACAATAACTTAGACTCTTAGTTTACTATAATTATCCATGTAGCTCAAGACTTGAAATAGCCTTTACATGCAAACACTCTGTTCACTTAACTAACTATTCGTGAAACGAGTAGTTTTGGAACACACAGGTGACCTACGTCGGTCCCTATTTGCCTGGTGCTGACCAACATCGGCTGACTCCCTACCAATGCTGGTTGCATTCTGCTTCATCTTGATTGACGTCAGTCATACTGCTGATGCTAGTACTTTTGGATCTTTAGCAACCTCCTTTTCATCTACATAGTTGAAGCTTTTAGCTCCACAACCTAACAATCTCCCACTTGGAGATAAATAGCTGCAACTGTACCTGTACCTATACTTTGTCTAGTTTTTTCCCTTGGCTCTGTATCCCTCTTCAAGATCACTCTTGAAGACCAACCACCACAAATCTTGTAGTGCAACACCTGTCATACAAATCACCTGCCACATCCACATCTACAAACCCATGTAGAAAATAACTTGAACCTGCATAGCATGTGCACCTGCTGTTGGTCCCTCTAAGAATCCACTGAACTGCCCTCCAATGCTTCTTTCTTGAATTGGATCCAAACTTGTGACAACTCCCACTACTTGGTAAAACTCAGGTCTAGTACATACCATGCACTTAACCTCATTATGTGAATCAAGACACTATCCATAGAACTATCCAACCATCGGCGTGCTAACCGGTCTCACACAATCATTTTGAAACAAAGTCAACATATGACCTTCCATGTCTCTATAACACACTCATGCCAAAGAATCTTACTACTCTTAGATTCCTCATGACATAATTTTGAACTAGCTTTACCTTTAGTTTAGCAACTCCCTATATATGTAACCCTGGAATAAGCACATCATACAGTAATAGGATAATGTAGCTAATATTATCCAACTTGGTAAAGAGAAACACAATGATCAAACCTCCATTGTCTTGCAGCTTACTCAAGACCATATACCTTGGCCTTAAGTCTCACATATCCATTTGCACTCTTCTTCATCTTGAACATCCATTCCTCTCTCAGTGCTTACTTCCAGCTGGCAACTCCACCCAAAACTCCTGTTTGGTTCTCCTCCAAGGAATCACATCCTTCATCCATGCCAAGCTCCCACTGTTTCCTAGATTCTACCTGCATTGCCTCTTCATGTCTTCCTAGTTCTTGACCATTAATAAGCAATATAAAGAAGGTGAACAATGAATATGAGATTCACTTACCCTTTTAGTCCTTCGTATGAGCATTTGAGACCTTTTTGACAGCGTGCTGTCCGCCCACCATCCGTTCCATTGACCGATCTCGGCCATCTCCCAATCTGCACCTGACTGATGTTGGTTTCTTGTGACTGACCCTATCTACCAAAATTCATTTCTTGATCGATGCTGGTGTACCTGTTGCTGATGTCAGTTCCTGTGTGATCGATGCCGGTACCTATGTTCACTTGTGAGTGATAAATTTTTACCCACAAACTCCTTTTAGATCAAAACCCTATTCAAATCAACATAGCCTTGCTTAGAATAATTTAGTCCCCTCAACTGATCTCTGTCTGCCATCTCCTCCATGAAAACCAAGGCTTTTTAGTTCTTAAGTTTGTCAAAGACATCTGACCTCCGCTTAAAAACTTGCATTCCCCTCCTACATATGTGACCAAGCCTACAAAGCCACATCTATACAACAGAAGGTGAATCAGTAACATAAGTAGATAGATAAAGGATACCTACTTTTTTACCACCATCTAATTCAAGTGCATCCACTGTGAGAGTTACTGTGCATCTCCCATCACCCAACTTTCCTAAATAAATTAGACTCATCTCCAAGACTAGTACCTGCATGACCTTCTTCAACACCTGTGTGTTATCTGTCTGCAATTTTAGCTTCACTTCCCCTTCGTCAATAATCTGACAAGGCTCACCAACCCCTAAATAAATCTCTCCAAAGTCTCCAAAGACATACCCATGAAAAGATGCTCTATTTTGGGCTGCATGGAAAGAGGCAAAAGAATATGTAAACCAAGATTCTACTTTATCCAGAGCAACCTGTGCAACATCACCTACAACATCTACTTCTACACGTTGATCAATCAGACCATTCATGGTATTTAGTTTCTCCATTCGTATCTTACTTTCTTCTACCATTGCTATACTCCCACTCAATTTGAAACCCCTGAGAGTGACCTGTAATCAACAAACACTAGCCAGATCTGAACCACCTATTAGTCAACCCAACCAAAAGCTCTGATACCAACTATCAGGGAATCCAAGAACAAACACACCTATTCTGATCCCACTTGTTAGGATCTTGCTCCTCAAAAAGAGCACAATATGATTACCAAATATAAGCAATTAAAATGCAGAAATATTTAGAAGTACAAGTAACTAGAATTCACAAATAACACAGAATATGAGAGACAATATACAATCTTGTATTAATACTTGTATAGAAAAGAATACAATAAAGAGCCACCACACTCTTCCACCTTATAGAGGCTTCCCACACCTCAAGTGTATAGTAATTCTTCTTCAAAACACTCTCTTACCAAAAATGGTCCCAACACACAACTCACACATAGAATTGGTGTTCACCTCTCCAACTAGTCAGTAATAACCCTGCCAGTACCCAAGCACTCTATAGTACTTCAAGTTGATCTCCCATGAACCTGCAACCTATAATTCAACAAATGATACTTACACATTTAGATCTCGTATGAGCTTGCAACAACCTGCAACTCAATGATCTTATAATGGAAGATCTTCCTTGCCTTCCTTTCTATCTCATCAATACAATACATGCCAATGGGTCTATAAATAGATCCCAGACTTAAATAATAACTTAGACTCTTAGTTTACTATAATTATCCATGTAACTCAAGACTCAAAATAGCCTTTACATGCAAACACTCCGTTTACTTAACTAACTATTCATGCAACGAGCAGTTCTAAAACACACAGGCGACCGATGTCGGTCCCTATTTTCTTGGTGCTGACCAACATTGGCCGACTCCCTATCGACGCCAGTTGCCTTCTACTTCATCTTGACTGACATCGGTCATAATGCCAACACTGATACTTTTGGATCTTCAGCAACCTCCTTTTCATCTGCATAGTTGAAGCTTTTAGCTCCACAACCTAACACCTTCATAGCCCAATACCATTAGATTAATAGATGATGAATAATTTAAGATGAGAGCCACCTCATCTATCTAGGAAATCAAAGGAAGGAACCAAAGCCAATCTAGCATTGAGAACCAAAGAATCTTAGATATTATCTTCAATTCAGGGGAATGGATAATAGAGGAAAGAAACATTAAAGAGGCCATGCTCATAAATGATAGAGAGTTTAATGAATTTTCATATGAAGAATAAGGGTGTCTAATGAAGCATGTAGTAGAGTTGGAACTGATCAATGAATAACATACTAAGTCTAAAGGCATCCTCCAAAAAAGGCAACCATAGGGTCCACCACCAGCTTGATGGAATATTTTATTGTACAAATATATGTTAGTTTGTAAGAATATATGTTTTCTAGGTTATTCTAGCATATAAGGTCATATATATTCTATAAATTTTCATGAAAGGATAGCTGTCCTTATTTCATACATATGTATCTTGAAAATTGATCGATACACCACCTATGTTTCCTATAAATAGGTAGTGTTACCATTTTGTAAAGAGGGATTTTTTTGATAAAAATTGTATACTTGGAGCCATTAATACATCTAAGAAATTTTTCAAAGATTATTCATCATGTTGTGTTAATAGTCATTAGTTTTCTCTCAATTACTTATCTAGATCTTGAATTTGAATAGTCTCTTTAAATTCTAAATTGCAACTCATGCTCTAGATTCTTAGAATCCTAAAATGAGAGGTGTTATCTAAAACACTAAGATCACCTATAGTTCTCTTGGAGGCATCAAAAATACCTTTCAAACATGCACAAGAGTGGATTTCCCCTTCAAGGTATCTATTAAGAGATACCTTTCAAACAAGCACAAGAATGGATTTCTCCTATAAGGAATAGGTGGAATTTCCTTTACATAAAAGGCACTACTAGGTGATATTTTGAAGGCCCCTATAATACCTTCAATGTATCTTGTAGGAGATAGCTTTCAAACATGCACAAGATTTTATTTCCCCTTCAAGGTATCTCCTAGGAGATACATTTCAAATAGGGACAAGAGTTGATTTCTCCTTCAATTAATAAGTGCAATTTTCTTTTACATGTAAAGAATTATTGGGTGATATTTTTAAGGCCCTTCTAATACCTTAAAGGTATCTCCCAAGAGATACCTTTCAAGTACAAGAGTGGATTTCCACTTCAAGGTATCTCATAAAAGATACCTTTCAAGCACATGAGAGGAGATACCTTTTCATGGTAGATACCATTGGGTCATATTTTGAAGGCATGTGTAATACCTTCAAGGTATCTCCTAGGAGATACCTTTGAAACATGCACAATAGTGGATTTAAAATTCAAGGTTTCTCCTACGAGATACCTTTCAAACATGCACAAGAGTGGATTTTACCTTTAAGATATCTATTAGGAGATACCTTTCAAATAGACACAAGAGTGGATTTCTCCTGCAAGGAACAAGTGGAATTTCCTTTACATAGGAGGCACTACTAGGTGATATTTTGAAGTCCCCTATAATACCTTCAATGTATCTTTTAGGATATACCTTTCAAACATGCACAAGATTCAATTTCCCCTTCAAGGTATCTCTTAGGAGATATATTTCAAACAAAGACAAGAGTTGATTTCTCCTTCAACAAACAAGTCTAATTCTCCTTTACATGGAAAGCATTATTGGGTGATATTGAAGGCCCTTATAATACCTTCAAGGTATCTCATAGGAGATACCTTTCAAGAACAAGAGTGGATTTACACTTCAAGGTATCTCATAAGAGATACCTTTCAAGCACAAAAGAAGAGATACATTTTCATGTAAGGCACTACTGGGTGATATTTTGAAGGCTTATGTAATACCTTCAAGGTATTTCCTAGGAGATACCTTTCAAATGTGCACAATAGAGGATTTATAATTAAATGTATCTCCTAAGAGATACATTTCAAACATGCACAAGAGTGGATTTCCCCTTCAAGGTATCTCTTAGGAGATACCTTTCAAATAAGCACAAGGGTGGATTTACCTTTCATTATTCAAGCACAAGAGAGGAGATACCTTTCAAGCACAAGAGTGGATTTCCTATGCCTTCTGTTGTTGATAAGGGTAAAGCACCCTTGATTGAAGAAGATCCATCTTCTCCATATTCTGTCAATGAAAAAAATAATTGTAGCATGGCATGGCTTTATCATGCTATGAAAAAACAATCAGAGTGAAACAAACAAAGTTTGTTTCACTTTAAGGACTTGATGATTTATAATTTGAAACAAAGGTGGGAAGAATATGTTACTAGAGTTAGTGACCAAGAAATAATTCTTCAAGGAATACAAGTTGAACAAACTATGGTCCACAATGTAATGTTTTCATAGACCCAAGAATTGAGTGATTTACAAAATTCTCTTGCTATCAAGGACACTCAGATTATTGATTTGTAGAATTCTCTTGCTATCAAGGACACTAAGATTATTGATTTGAAAAATGCCATATAAAAATAAATAAGAGATATTTTAGTTTAGATAGAGGGTCCAACAAGAGATATTCCCTTTTCCCCTGTTCCATTACATGAAATAATCTCTTCCTAGCATATCACCTAGAAGAAAATTCAAAAATTGAAGGATGAAAATGCCAAACTTAAGGAGGAATTCTAGATTCATTTGGTAGAATCCCAACTGTAATTGAAAAAATCATAGGCTTCTATCCAACACATTTGTGTTATTTCTGAGAAACTATTAGCATGCAAGTAACCTTCATCAATTTATGTTCTTTTCTTATATGAGTAGTTTTATAAATGGCATATTTAGTTAATTTCCTTTGTTTTTCACATATAATTGAATATGAACATGTATTTATGGACATTATTTTAAAGAGCAATGAAGAAAGTTAGAATGTCATTTGTGAGTTCTATACTTTCAATTTATTGTTGGAGAGACACAATTGCATGCCTTTCTCTCCACTCTAAGGAACCAAATGGCATGGCAATCAGACAATAATATATTTATAAAATTACAAATCACCACTGGGTTATGCAAGACACCAGAATTTAAAGAAGTAAAGAAACTTATTTCTTCTTTTCAACCACTATATCATATGCATATGAAGAATAAGTATCATGAGCTATTGGGATCTAATATTTCTTCTTTTAGAGCTTTTATAAACCACAATTATGCCAATGGTTTTAATGTAAGTCTTGCTAGGTGGGAGACATTACCTATTGAGTCAAACCATAAGAAATCCCTCAGCCCCATAAATATTAAATGGAGTCTAAGAAGAGCCAAATTAGTTTGCCAAATGATCACTTAGTGCTTAGAAGAAAGAGGTTTAGATGTCTACATTGGGATGAGGTTTAGACCTCTTATCATTTCATATCCTTTATCTCCATGGTGGTGTTATAATTTGTTAATGCTTAATTTTACAACTAATCACCAAAGTCATGGGAAGTTTCAAAGATGTGGGACTTGACCCTAGAAATGACCTCCAAATTTTCAAGAAGCTAGCTCTTCTCTTATTGGTTTGAGGTAAGGGGAAAAGTAACAATGCATAAATAAATATTTAAACTACTAAGGTGACATGCCAAGATTGTATTCCTTTACCAAACAACACAATAACTAGTACTAACAGAATTCACAAAAAGGATTTAAAGGGAATAAAGCATGATCAATAATTATAGCAAAAAAATATAGACTAATCAAAGGCTCATAACCAAAAGATAACTTGGATCATCATCTATCTCAACAACATAGTATTAATTTTAACAATATTCACTGAAAATGATTAAAGAACATATAGCATGATTAATTATTTTAGTATTTATGTAAAACTAACAAAAGGCTTATAATAAAAAATGAGAAGAAAGAATTAGAAGTATATTATAATTTCATAGAACACCACACTCTCTTCATAGTTTGATAGGAGAACCAAGTACATAAGGCAAATTACATAGAAAACCTAATACAACCTCTAAGGGGAGGCATTTTTAAGGTAGAAAATGCTTCAAAAACTAGCTCCTAAACTCTCTATTCTTCTAGATGAATCTCTCTGGTCACCCTTTATAGTCATCACATCTACTACTTATATCCCAAAAATATCTGTCATGGGTTTTAACCAATTGTATGAATTCTAACTACATGTTCACAAATTCTAAATCCAAAACTTGCATACCATTGTAGCTAAATAACTTGGCATTTAATTCAATCATTTCAGCCAACTGTCTCTTTTATTCTATTTCAAATATTTCTCCCACTTGTATTTAACTTCTAGTCCCTCAAAGCTTGGACACATGGAAGCTTCTATGGATTTTAAATATGTGAATCTTCTTTTTTGTTTCACAAATATTTTAGCTTTCTCAACTCTTTTGGTCTTTGGGGCCCATTGTGTTGACACATGGTAGCTTCATGCTTGAAAGAGTCCTTTTGATCTTCAATTTACCTTGGAAGAGCACCAAAGTGACAAGTGGCATCATCTAATTTATTTGAGTCTTAAATATTTTCCCCTCTTTAATAAAAGAGACTCCTTCAAGGTTTAACACTCATCAGTAGATTTCTCATTGCTATTTGCACTATCAATTTGCTACTGACCCTTTAACTCTAAAAAGAATCCCTGTTTATCCACATGGTAGCTCTGCACTTAATGGAGGCTCTTTGATATTTGAATAGCTTTACAAGAGAGCCAAAGTGAAAAGTGGGAATGTCTACTATAATTAGAGTCTTAAATCCTTTTTGAGGCTTTGAAAAAAAGATTCATTTGACCCCATAAATTAAAATGACCCAAAATGTTATATAGCTGCCTATACTTAGCTAAAATATATATATATGCATGTCCCAAGTATAAAATAAAATATAGAATTTTAATTCTATGGTTCATGGTGACTAATGAAGGACTTTGTGCCTACATGGAATAATTTCCACAAAATGCTCGAATCAAATTTGATCAAAATTGCTTCCACTATAGCTCACTTAAAGCTTTTGTAATGCAACTCATAAATGGACCCATTCTACCTTTGATGGATATTATCACTTCTGTAGATCTTGGAAAATTATATCTAGCTCTATCATCTCCTTGTGGGAGAATGGTTGGAGGTTATACACCACTAAATGAAACTAAAATTCCAATTGAAATCAAAATGGTCTCTACCTCTGTGACTATTGAAGAATCAATGAGGGACTTAAAAACCATTTGATCATTTTGTTTTGTGACTAGTAGATTTTGAATCTAGTCTTCCATCAACACAATGTTATCATCTAGGAAAGGAGAAGGAAGTCCTAAATGGACCAATTCTTCAATATGTCATTTGATATCCTTTACCCCTTCCTTTAAAAGGTTAAGTATATTCTTGTTTTTGGATGCAACTTTGTTGCAGGTTAGAATCTCACTTACCTTTCCTACTACTGCCTACCTATCTATGAGTCTGGGTACCTGTAGGGTTTCATTAGATGTATAATATAACTTTTAAATTAGTAACTCTAATTTAGGTACCTTGGCAGTAACTAAAAATTAGGATATTCTCCATAAAGGAGTCTACATTTACATAGAGTCTAAGCCTCATATATAAATTTTAATACATGCTTCGATTGGGTCACATCTACTACTATTCTCTTCTAACAAGAGACATAGATTTCCTTGACCATGGCCACAACTCTAACTAACTAGGGTCATTGTGACAACTCCTCTTTCAAAATTTCCACTTCTTCTTCAGAGTCCTTAAATTTTTCCTACCATTTACCTTTTTCTGCCTCAACAACATTTAGCTTCTGCTAAAACTAAGTGACTTTTGCTTCTTTGTCATTAACCCTCTTCTTAAGGAGACTCTTTTCTTATTCGAATGATATAATTGAGGCTTTAGCTACATTGAGCTCCTAATATAGGGACTTCACTTTATCTTATAAAGTCTTCATGACTTCCTTGGACACTACCTCCTTTAGATCCTTATTGAGCTGGGCCATCTCCTTGTCCTTGGACTTGATCTCTAAAGAAATGTCACTTACTTGATTGTGCCTTTTGTAGCTTTTTGGATACTTTAAGATAGTCTATGGTAACTATAGACATAGTTTAATTTATGAGATCCACTTTGTCCTAGGGTTTGAACTGAGTTAGAGCTATGGCTACTACACTTATTACATAGTCTTCAGGCTACATTTGCTCTAGTGGCTTGTTGACATTTGGTACCATGTGAATGAAAATGAAGGTATGATGTTCATGGTCATATAGTGACCTTGTTTTTTGTGTTTCCATTTCTTTACCCTCTTTTTCCCTCTATTTATCCCTTCTTTCCTCTCTTTCCCTCTTGGTCATGTTCAATTGACTATGGAAGTCCATGAGAGAGTTCACTACACCACAAAAAAAAAGAGACCTATGGGGTAAACCATAAGGCATAGTGATTGCCTACTAGGGTTGGTATTGTGAAGAAGATGGTATTTTAAAGACCCTAGGGGAAAAGGTTGGTAAAATTAATGGTTGGGAAGTGAATGGGAATGGTGAACCTGATGGCATTAGTGTTTGACTCAACATAGCTGAGAAGGTAGAGAATGTTGAGTGGTGCAAAGGAGGTGGCATTAATTTTTGAGTAGAAAATTAAGGAGTCATGTATGAGGTGGTAGCTACCTCTTTTTCCTTGTCCCCTTCCTAAGACTCTACCTTTTATTTATTCTTCTAAGGGCTATCTATAAGATCTTATTTTTCCATTTGGGCTATCATAAGCTGTGATGAGTGTAACACCTCTTATGTGGATAATGTCACATGGAAAGAATCTAATGGGGGATCAGTTGTAGGGGTTTAAAAATTAGACTAGATTACCCTTTGTTTTTTTAGCTCACTGATAGATGGTGGCTAGTTTGAAGCTATATGTATTGTTTTAGATATCTTTACCTCTTGTGTCTCTTTATGTAGCTCCAAAAGGTTATTTGTATCTAGGATAGAAGCATGAGTAACATGAGCCTCATCCCATAATTTATCCCATTTATGATCTATGGCTACATCTTCAAAATTTCTAGTAAATTCACAAATTTCTTACCTATACTTCTAATAGGCAACTCTTTTTATCTTGATCCTAACCCTTCCTAACCAAGGTCTATTTCAAACCTTTTATCATAACTCTTATTGGGTCATAATTCTAAAGGGGCTAATCAAATGACTCCCATGGTGGAAGTGGGATATCTTGCAACTCAATAAACACATCTGGGGTATTTTTTTGGGGGTCCTTCTATCCTCAAAGAATTTCCTACTCTCATACTTGAAGGAAGCAGGGAAATTACTCTTGGTGGGCCAAGAAGTCATGTAACCATATGGATCATATTTTCATGAATAATGAATGAGAACTAACCCATATGTAGCCAATTTCTTTATTAAAATAAACTCTGCTTGCCTCTTGGCTACTATAATACCACCCCTGGTTAATGGGACATCATATAAGGCCCTCTTCTTCTTCCTTGATCCAAACTAAGAATCTATTGCCACTAATTGTTGGGCCACTTCTAGACCCACAAATCTATTGGTCAAAATCTTGGGAAGCATAAAAGACTCTTCTCCAAAACCATGGACCCTAATAAAATTATGATGAGCTTTAAAAAAATCATAGGGGCATCAAGCATTAGACAAGATGGTCCTGACAAAATCATTCATTTTATTGCTTATGCCCTCAGGATCTAACTCCCCTATTAGTGGTGTTATAAAAAACTCATCAAAATCATAAACATCTAATGACTCTGACAACACATGAGTTCATGCAGACACATGGATAACTTTCTAAGGGTCTACTATCTTTGAGTCCCATAGGGTTAAACTTATATAGTGTTGAAAAAATTTAGTATTCTGACATAAAATGAGGTGGAATAGATATGAAGAAAACCTAAAATTGGGATGAACCCTTAACTTTGTAATCTAGTAGCACAAGGAGTAGGAAATATGCTCCACAAATTTTAACTTATATACTTGTGTCTTGGAAACAATCCTCATTCAAAAAAGAGCCACCAGTTGCCAATCATACACCATTTTATCTCTATCTTCTCCAAAAATGAAGGCAAGCATCGAACATGCATCTTGTGACTCTTGAGTCAACATGCCCAAATGAAAAGACAGTGGCTAAGGTCTGGTATTATTTTTTACCAGATGTAATTCCTTGTTTAAGAAAATCTATTTCTGGTGCACTTGAAACTAGACATGTCTTAGTTGAGCCATATCACAGAAGCTGATTGAAGGATCATGCTTTAACCCCAACATGTCATGGATAGGTTGTGGGTTAATCACTACTTTGATTAGTACATTTTGAATCATTACATTAGTAGAATCAAAGTTGTGGGCACATAAGTCCACCAATTCTAGGTATGGGTGAATTGTTGGTAGCATGTATTTGGCTAACCTAAGGTCCAAACCCTCATACCAAAAGTTTTAGACTTGGTTTGATTTAGCATTTTGGTATGTGTTTCCTCCCTTAGGGTCTTAGTATTTTTGGTCATAACATGGTCAAAAATATCATCTACATAATCAAGAATGAGGGAAGAATCTCTTTAAATACCTTTCATTGCTTCCCTAGTTTTAAGGTAGGTAATTTTGGGTTGTGTAGGAGCTAAGATGTAAGACTTTGATGATGTTGATGTAGTGACCATTTTATTCTAAGAATCTTATATATGAGGATACTCTTTGCTGCTACTTAGCTCAAAACTTTGCTCACTCAAACTCAAAAAATAGATTACATTTATTTGCTTGGCTCTTACAAACATTCTATGCTCAAAGGTGAGGAAAATGAGACTCAAAATATCTTTAAAAATTGTTGCCTCCATGAAATGTGAATTAATGACTCTCCTTGATGAAATAGTCACATCTCATTAAAAGGATCTTAATTATATACTCCAAGGCATCTATTATCAAATCTTCAAGATCCTTAACTCAAAATTTGGATCTGAGTTAAAGGTTTTAATCAGGAAATTTGGATTAAGGATCAGTCATCCCACTTATTTATGAGTGGACTTACAAAAGGTGAAGTGTGGAGGAAAAATGATGAGCATTTCATATATCTCATCATAGTTATATAAATATCCATATAGTTTTGTATTTGGTTATATATTGTATTGCATTTAAAATTTAAAGTCTGACCTAAGTAGGATATGAATGCAATTTGTTAATTGTTTGTATGTAATTTATTGTTGATTCTTTAACTTGTTATTGTGTCTTACTTGGATGAATAACATAGTTTTGAGTATAATAAGACATCCCATAGATGGGGTAATTTTTATTATAAGAACACATCCCAATGATGGGGTAATTTGGAGTACAACAGAACATCCCAATGAGGGGTAATTTTGAGAAGGCAACACATAATTTTTACAACTCTTTTAGCTATAATTTTGAGGATTTGACAAATGAGCTTCGATGATTAAACACTTAGAAGACACTCCAAAGACACTCCAAAATTGCTCCAAATGTGCTCTACGTGTGATTCAAATACATATAAAGTATGCTCTAAATAAGTCTAAGAATGCTATGAAGATATGTATAGGGTGATCATAAGACCTGTATTAAATGCTTTGAAGATATCTAGATGTGCTTCAAAGACTACAAAAATAATGTGCAATACATGCTATTGAGAGAAATTAGGAGAATTTTACTACAAAACTTTTGTTTGAAAAAAAAATAAAAAATTGATTGGATGAAAATGATAGATAGAAACCAAAAAAAAAGGAGTAGACATATAAATCTTTAGCCCCTACTACTTCCCACCCCTAAAAAACTGCTCCCTAAACAATAGCTGCTCCTATATAATAGGTGTAGATATTTTATAAGATTTTTTTTTAATATATAATGATGCATGGGACCTCTATACCCAAGAATATCGATGCATGAGGGAAAATTTCACCACCCTAAATAATAATTCTATGTGTTATTCCATCATTAATTCATTAAATTTTATGAGGGAAAAGTTTACCACCCTAAAAAATGACTTTTCAACTCAGTCTAAAATGGAAAAAATTCAATTCAAATAATAATCAGGGCAAGAAATGACTTTTTAACTTAGTCTAAAATAGAAACAATTCATAGTATCTGAATAAATCCAACAAACAAATGATGTGATAAGATAGATATGGTGGAACCATTGAAACTCTCTAACAACATGGCACTTTTTACTATGATTATTTGCTTACAATTAATAAAAAATGTATACTTTCCCCTCGCATTCACCATTTGGGTCCCTATTGAATACAAGTAAGCACTAAATAATCCTAATCACCACCATTTCATTATCTTGACCATTTCATAACAAAACCCTCGGTCTATCCGAATCTCATCAATTTCATAACTTAAAGTAATAAACAATGAATAAGGTTCATGTGAAGCCAAACAAATCACACATTTCAGATACAATAAAATAATACATTACATATTAGATTAAATCCCTAACAAGAAGCACTAGTAGAAATGATAGTGAAAAATAGGGTCAAATCTTCCACCACAAATGTCACACCTATAGAAATGATATTGAAAAATGGGGTCAATGCTTCCACCATTAGCTCTACAATTAGCCTAACAGTCAATGAATGTTTTTCAGCCTTCAAAAGGGAGAGAGAAAAACTAAGAAAAAATAATGGAAAGGGAAAAAGATAAACTTAACCCTAATTTCAAACCGCATGAGAAAATTATTTTAATATTATTATTTAAACATATTAAACATTTAAACAATTATTAAATATTATTAAACATTTAAACAATTATTAAATATTATTAAACATTTAAACATGATTAAATTGTGTTATAGGGATTTGACTCCTTAATTTTTAGGCCCCACAGAATACCTTTGAGATAATTATTAAATTTACCAATTCAAATACTTGTAAGAGTGAGTAACCTTTCTTAAATTAAAAAACTATTAATATTTCGAGATGAATTCGATCCCAAAATGGTAATTAAAATAAATGACACAAAATCATACATACTAACTCAAAACTTATACTTGGGAAAGAATTTTGTGAGGTTATCTAAATTATGGTTATGTGAGGGCATAACCAGTCTACACCATACCAATTTATAAACATTATTAACTTTTCATTCATGACAACAAGGTGTCATGTGATATCTAAATGTAGAGTCATGGTTAAATATTTTGGCTAACAACACATTGAGTACTTCAACTTTGAAGCCTAATACTGGGGTGGAAACCAAGGGAGTTGTAATTTAGATATAGAGATTGTGCTAATGATTTAAAAATAATAGGATATTGCATAATAAGTGGATTTTCTTTTATCCACATTTTTTGAAGATGTAACATAAGTAAATTGTCTAATAACCTATATTTGACTCCTTAATTTTTGGCAGCCCCCAAGAATTATACCTTTGAGATAATTTAATTCACCAATGCAAATACCTTTGAGGGTGAGTCACCTTTCTTGAACTTACAAACTAGTAATATTTGGAGATGAATTCAATGCCATAATGGTAATTAAAATAAGTGACACAAAATCATACCTAGTAACTCAAAGACCTCTTGGGAAAGGATTTTGTGAGCTTATCTATCTAGTTATAAAATAATAATAGACTCATTGTAATAAACTACAATTAATGGGTCTCCTATCATGGGTTTTTGGATCACATCCAAGGGATCATAAGAGTTATAAAATGTTTAGTAATCTACTACAAGACCATATTAACACCATATAACAAAATCAATTTCTCCATTGCAATCACCAATACAAAACCTGATCACCCACAATTATGTTCCTAATGCAATGAATATAGATGTCCCTTGATCAAAACAAATCAAGTTGTAATTTTGGCATAGTCTAGATTGTGCTAATGATTTAGAAATAATAGGCTATTACATAATAAGTGGAGTTTCATCCACATTTTTTGAAGATGTAACATAATCAAATTATCTAATAGGGATTTTACTCCTTAATTTTTAGCTACCTCCCCCCATGAATTATACCTTTGAGATAATTTAATTAACCAATTCAAATACCTATGAGGGCAAGCCACCTTTCTTGAACTTTTAAACTAGTAATATTTAGAGATGAATTCAACCCCATAATGGTAATTGAAATAAGTGACAAAAAATCATACATAGTAACTCAAAAACCTCTTGGGAAAGGAATTTGTGTGCTTATCTAATTAATTATAAAATGGCAATAGACTTGTCATAACAAATTACACTTGATGGGTCTCCTACCATGGGTTTTTGGATCACATCCAGGGGATCTTCAAAATTAGAAAATGTTCAATAATCCACTACAAGACCATATTAGTAAAATAAAAATTATAGAAGTTCAAATATGGAAATAGAAGTAAAATTATCATCATAAAACTTTATAACTAATGGTAATGATTTAGAAATAATTGTTACTCTCTTACATAATAAGTGGAGTTTCATCTACATTTTTTGAACTAATGTAACATTAATATTAATTATTAGGAGAAACAAGTGACACAAAATCAAACCTAGTAACTCAAAGACCTCTTGGGAAAGGATTTTGTGTACTTATCTATTTAATTATAAAATAGTAATTGACTCATCACAATGAATTACACTTGATGGGTCTCCCACCATGGGTTTTTGGATCTCATCCAAGAGATTATCAGATTTATAAAATGTTCAATAATTTGCTACAATACCAATTTATACAATGAAAATTATATAACTATTCAAATATGGTCAAATATAAGTAAAATTATTGTTATGGAACGTAGTCTAGATTATGCTAATGATTTATAAATAATAGACTCTTACATAATAAGTGGAGTTTCATTCACATTTTTTGAAGATGTAACATAAGCAAATTGTCTAATAGGGATTTAACTCCTTAATTTTTAACCCCCCTTGAATTATACCTTTGAGATAATTTAATTCACTACTTCAAAAACTTGTGAGGGTGAGTCACCTTTTTTGAACTTACAAACTAGTAATATTTGGAGACAAATTCAACCCCACAATGGTAATTGAAATAAGTGACATAAAATCATACTTAGTAACTCAAAGACCTCTTGGGAAAGGAATTTGTGTGCATATCTAATTAATTATAAAATAGCAATAGACTCATTGTAACAAATTATTGACTTGATGGGTCTCCTACCATGGGTTTTTGGATCACATCCAAGGGATCATCAAAATTAGAAAATGTTCAATAATCCACTATAAGACCATAGTACAATAAAATTATAGAAGTTAAAATATGGAAATAGAAGTAAAATTATCATGGAACTTTGGAACCAATGGTAATGATTTAGAAATAATTATTAGGCTCTTGCATAATAAGTGGAGTTTATTCCACATTTTATAAAGATGCAACATTAATATTAATTATTAGGAGAAACAAGTGGTGGAGGTATGATAATAGGCATACACATTAGAATAGATGGTGTCTTTCAAACATATATGTCGGAACACTTCAAATTTTTATCATATTTCTAGACCCAAAATTCTTTTTGGTCGCTTCTAATTTTTTTAACACCATTATAACAAAATCAAATTATCCATTTCAATCACTAAGATAAAACTTGGTCACCCACAACTATGCTCCTTATGCAATGAATATAGATGCCCCTTGATTGAAACAAGGGAGTTGTATTTTTGACGTAGTCTAGATTATGTTAATGATTTAGAAATAATAGGCTCTTGCATAATAAGTGGAGTTTCACCCACATTTTTTGAAGATGTAACATAAGTAAATTGTTTAATAAGGGTTTGACTCCTTAATTTTTAGCCCCGCCCCTGCCCCTCCCCCCCCACAAATTATACCTTTAAGATAATTTATTTCACCAATTCAAATACTTATGAGGGTGAGTGACCTTTCTTTAACTCACAAACTAATATTAAATGGAGATGAATTTGACCCCATAATGGTAATTAAAATAACTAACATAAAAACATACCTAGTAACTCAAATACCTCTTGGGAAAGGATTTTGTGTGTTTATTTAATTATTTATAAAATAAAAAATATAATTATCATAATAAATTACTGACTTGATGGGTCTCTAACCATGGGTTTTTTTTATCACATCCAGGGGATCATCAGAATTAGAAAATGTTCTATAATTTGCTATAAGACCATATTAAGTTATTGTAATGAAAATTATAGAAGTTCAAATATAGAAATAAAAGTAAAATTATCATCATGGAACTTTGGAACCAATCTTAATGATTTAGAAATAATTATTAGGCTCTTGCATAATAAGTGGAATTTCATCTACATTTTTTGAATTGATGTAACATTAATATTAATTATTAGGAGAAACAATTGGTGGTGGTATAATAGTAGGCATACACATTGGAATAGATGGTGTCTTTCAAACATATATGTTAGACCACTTAAATTTTTTATCATATTTCTAAGCCCAAAATTCTTCTAAGTCATTTTTAGCTTTTTTAACACCATTATAACAAAAAAAAAATCTATTGCAATAACCAAGGTAAAATCTAACCACCCACAATTGTGATCCTTATGTAGTGAATACAAATGGCCCCTGATTGAAACCAAGGGAGGTGAAATTTTGACATAAAGATTGTGCTAATGATTTACAAATAATAGGATCTTGCATAATAAGTGTAGTTTCATCAATATTTTTTGAAGATGTAACATAAATTAAGAAAAATTATACCTTTGAGATAATTTAATTCACCAATTCAAATACTTGTGAGGGTGAGTCAGCTTTTTTGAACTTTCAAACTAGTAATATTTCGAGATGAATTTAATCCCATAATGATAATTAAAATAAGAGATAGAAAATCATACCTAGTAACTCAAAGACCTCTTGGGAAAATAATTTGAGTGCTTATCAAATTAATTATAAAATAGCAATAGATTAATCATAACAAATTACTAACTTGATGGGTCTCCTACCATGGGTTTTTGGATCACATCTAGGGGATCATCATAATTATAAAATATTCAATAATTTGATATAGGACCATAGTACAATGGGAATTATAGAAGTTCAAATATGGAAATAAAAGTAAAATTATCATCATGGAACTTTGGAACCAATGGTAATGATTTAGAAATAATTATTAGGCTCTTACATAATAAGTGGAGTTTTTTCCACATTTTTTGAAGATGTAACATTAATATTAATTATTAGGAGAAACAAGTGGTGGTGGTATAATAGTAGGCATACACATTGGAATAGATGGTGTCTTTCAAACATATACATCATAACACTTCAATTTTTATCTTATTTCTAAACCCAAAATTCTTCTTGGTCACTTTTGATTTTTTTAATGACATTGTAACAAAAGCAAATTCACCATTACAATCACCAAGATAGAACTTGATCACCCACAACTGTGTTCCTTATACAGGGAATATAGATGCCCCCTGATCAAAACTAAGGGAGTTGCATTTTTAATGTAGACTAGATTATGCTAATGATTTAGAAATAATAGGCTCTTCCATAATAACTGGAGTTTCATCCACATTTTTTAAAGATGTAACATAAGCAAATTGTCTAATAGGGATTTGACTCCTTAATTTTTAGCCCCCATGCCCCCCCTAAATTATACCTTTGAGATAATTTAATTCACCAATTCAAATACGTATGAAGGTGAGTCACCTTTCTTGAAGTCATAAATTAATATTAAATGGAGATGAATTTGACCCCATAATGGTAATTAAAATAACTGACATAAATACATACCTAATAACTCAAAGACCTATTGGGAAAGGATTTTGTGTAATTATCTAATTAATTATAAAATAACAATAGACTCATCATAACAAATTAATGACTTGATGGGTCTCTTACCATGGTTTTTTGGATCACATCCAGGGGATCATCAAAATTAGAAAATGTTCAATAATCCACTACAAGACCATATTAATTTATTGCAATGAAAATTATAGAAGTTAAAATATGGAAATAAAAGTAAAATTATTGTCATGAAACTTTGAAATTGATGGTAATGATTTAGAAATAATTATTAGGATCTTGCATAATAAGTGGAATTTCATCCACATTTTTTGAACCGATGTAACATTAATATTAATTATTAGGAGAAATTAGTGGTGGTGGTATAAAATTAGGCATAGACATTGGAATAGATGGTGAATTTCAAACATATATATCAAACCACTTCAAATTTTTATCATATTCTAAGCCCAAAATTCTTCTTGGTCACTTCTAGATTTTTCAATGCCACTGTAACAAAAGAAATTTATCCATTAAAATCACAAAGACAAAACATGATCACCCATAATTGTGCTCTTAATGCAGTGAATACATATGCCCTTTGATTGAAATCAAGGGAGTTGTAATTTTGATCTAGAGATTGTGCTAATGATTTAGAAATAATAGGCTCTTGCATAATAAATGGAGTTTCATGAACATTTTTTGAATATGTAACATAGATTAAGAAAAACTATACCTTTGAGATAATTTAATTCACCAATTCAAATACCTGTGAGGGAGACTCACCTTTTTTGAACTTACAAACTAGTAATATCTGGAGACAAATTCAAACCATAATGGTAATTGAAATAAGTGACACAAAATCATACCTAGTAACTCAAAGAAATCTTGGGAATTTTTTTTTGTGTGCTTATCTAATTAATTATAAAATAGAAACAAACTCACCATAAAAAATTATTGACTTGATGGGTCTCTTACCATGGTTTTTTGGATCACATCTAGGGGATCATCAAAATTAGAAAATGTTCAATAATATATTACAAGACCATAGTATAATGAAAATTATAGAATTTCAAATATGGAAATAGAAGTAAAATTATCATCCTAGAACTTTGGAACTAATGGTAATGATTTAGAAATAATTATTAGGATCTTACATAATAAGTGGAATTTCATCCATATTTTTTGAACTGATGTAACATTAATATTAATTATTAGGAGAAATAAGTGGTGGTGGTATAATAATAGGCATACACATTGGAATAGATGGTGTCTTTCAAACATATATGTCAGAACACGTCAAATTTTTATCATATTTCTAAACCCAAAATTATTCTTGGTCACTTCTAATTTTTTTAATGCCATTATACCAAAATAAATTTCTCCATTGCAATCACCAAGACAAAACTAGATCACCCACAACTATGCTCCTTATGTAGGGAATACAAATGCCCCCTAATCGAAACCAAGGAAGTTGCATTTTTGATGTAATCTAGATTGTGCTAATGATTTATAAATAATAGGCTCTTGCATAATAAGTGGAGTTTCATCCACATTTTTTAAAGATGTAACATAAGTAAATTTTCTAATAGGGATTTGACTCCTTAATTTTTAGTCCTGTCCCCCCCTTTAATTATACCTTTGAGATAATCTAATTCACCAATTCAAATACCTGTGAGGGTGAGTCACCTTTCTTGAACTCAGACTAATATTAAATGGAGATGAATTTGACCCCATAATGGTAATAAAATTAGAACAAGTGACACAAAATCAAACCTAATTACTCAAAGACCTCTTGGGAAAGGATTTTGTGTTCTTATCTATTTAATTATAAAATAAAAATTGAATCATTGAAATAAATTAAACTTGATGGGTCTCCCACCATGGGGGTTTGGATCGCATCCAGGGGATCATTAGAATTAGAAAAGGTTCAATAATCCACTACAAGACCAATTGGTACAATGAAAATTATAGAAGTTTAAATATGGTCAAATAGAAGTAAAATTATCATCATGGAACTTTGGAACTGATGGTAATTATTTAGAAATAATTATTAATCTCTTGCATACTAAGTGGAGTTTCATCCACATTTTATGAAGATGTAACATTATTAATTATCATTTAGGAGAAATAAGTGGTGGTGGTATAATAGTAGCCCAAAATTCTTCTTGGTCGCTTATAATTTTTTTAACATCAATGTTGTAACAATTTTGATGTAGAGATCAATGTGCTTATGATTTAGAAATAATAGGATCTTGTATAATTATTAAGTGGAGTTTCATCAACCTTTTTGAAAATGTAACATAAGTAAATTGTCTAATAGGGATTTGACTCCTTAATTTTTAAGATGAACTTATTTTGACATAATTTTGTTGTTGATTTACAGTCTTTTACTTCACATAGCCCCTCTTACCCCCAACACACAAAAATTATATTAGTTATTAAATAAATATAATTGACATATTATTAATATAATATAATAATTTCATTATTAATATTTTTATACATTAAATTAATTTATTATTTATTTTTTAGATTAGTATGAGGTTTAAGAAAGAGTTTTACAAATCATGGCATAATGCCAACCAAAAGACTAGAAAAATCCAAACCACTATAAATAAATCAAGAGCACATCATCCATATTAGTCAAGAGCAAAATTTCTTGATATCTCACTCGTAATCTCCATGTTACACCCAACCAAACATAACATGATACATTGAAATTGATGAATCTGTGAGCATAGGACTTGAATATTAAGGTGGAAGTAAACTTAAAAGGCATGAGGGAAGCCTTTAGGCTCGCTCATGCCATGAGATGCCATCAATATAGCCAATAATTATACCCTCCATACTTCATTAATGTCTATCCACCATCTAAATCCCTTCATATCTAATGAAAATCTTATGCAGAATAGTTTACGTCAAAGAGAAAATCTATCAAACATTAATAAGAAATGGGTATTAAATTAAAATAATCACATTCATTATGAATTGGATATGTAGTGAAGTGATTTGAAAATCATCATTTATAGGGCCAAATCACATGACAATGTAATAAAATCAAGAATCACATTTAAAACTTCATTGATGAAGATTAAAGAAATATATATATATATATATAATTGTTAATGGTAGGGAAATAATATTTAATTTTTAACAAAATTAAATGAACTTTTATGTTGTATAATACCATGTAACATCATAAAATTGATAAATATGATCATAGATATAGATTTAAAACTCTATAGCACTTCTCCATATGTGTAGTAGATGAGGTCAATTAGTTCAAAGAGCAAATATATCAGCCATTATTATCTTTTCAAGGAATTAAATTAAAAGTTTCAATCACATATCACCAAGTTATCATGTCAAGCATTAAAGTATGTGAATTACTAATTTTCACTAGCCCTTTGAACTTGGTTACAAAATTTTTGTGAATTGACTTAGATTACATGCAACTTATACAAAAGAATCAAGTCTATTCTACTGTTATACAAAATGACCATCAAATTTTAATTAATGATCAAAGATTTTGACCTCCAATTTAAATTAGTGATACACAATTCTTTTATTCAAAAGATTCAAATTAAGAAAGCATAAATGACTATTTGTCCCAGTGAGTTTATTTCTCCACTCGCATCTTTTGGTTTATTTCTCTAGTTTATAAGACTAGAATGATAATTTTCCACTAACTTCAATTTTGAAGTCTAACTATGAGATGTGTTTATTGGTGTTTCTAACTACAGGTGTCACAAAGTGAGCTAGAGATGTGTTCATCAATTCTCGTGGATAAGACTGTTTGGTGTTTTTTGACTCAACATGTATATTGTAGCCTTGTTCACAATTTTTTGGTAATGCATAGTTACTAAGATTCGTGAATTTAATGCACCTATTTACAAAATCAAGAATACAAACAAATGATAAACAACTATTGTAATGGACTAGGAGTAGTGACAATTAACATTTTTTATTTTGTAACCTTAGTAGTTGCACCTCATGGATATGACTGGATTCTTTGTATGTGTGTTTATGTCCTATATTCTATTATAAATCTATGAGGATGTGATGTTCTATGTTATTTAGAGTGGAAAATTATATTTGTATACTATTTATTTTCTTATGATTCTATAGTTTTAGTTTTTTCTTGCATAATAGACTGTAGTTCATGCTTTATGCACCTTTATGGTCTGTGATGCTTCAGGATCAAATCTATTTTAAAAAATAAAAAGGCTTTTGACAGGATAGTTTGGGTACATATCTAATTATGGTGGTGTTTCTAATTGGATTTAATGTAAATCAATTATGGTGCTCTATGCTCTAATAATACATTGGAATAGATGTTGTCTTTGTAACATATATGTACATTTTAGTTTTGACATAGAGATTACATGCTAAGAGTGTCTCTTTTCACATGGAATCCATCATAGACTAAATCATTGCATGGTGATTCAGATCCTAATTGGTTTGTGCCCAAAATTATCTTTAAAGATGAACTTAATTAATATTTTGACATAGTCAAGGGTTTAGAATTACTAGGTTTAACTATCAGTTATAATTTTACCCCTCTCACGAATACATATATACATACATTATACGCCATGATATGTGTGTGTGCATGTGTGAAGACCTATGCACATGGACAAGGGTGAGTGTGCAGTGAAGCAAAATAAATTTGTAAATTTGTATATGTCTCTAGCTTTGTGATACCCTCTTACACACATTAGAAAAATAAACCAATCAAAACTCTGCACATTTCCTAGTTAAGTTGACAGCATAAAAATTGATTTGATTTTATTGAAATCTATGTGGTCTAATGGAATCTTAGGGTTGGCCTGGGTAGCAACAAATCCTATTGGGAGGTTGAGTATGTTCAAGCTTAGGGCACCCTTGAGTGTGCTCTGGGATGGCATTTTGTAGAATGTGGGTAGGGTATGAATGTGTTATATATATATATATATATATATATATATATATTAAACTGATTAATATTGTATTGGTGTGTATAAATATTAAAGTTCACCAGAAGCTATATATATATATATATATTAAATTGAGTAATATTATATTAGTGTGTATAAATATTAAAGTGTACTAGAAGCTTCTGAAGAAGATGTAATATCTAATTCTTGTTCAACATTTATTATATAAAATTAAAAGTACTTGTTCAACATTTTTTATATAAAATTAAAAGTAACCAATCACATTTAACAAGTAAGACTAAAGTATTGATAATATTATAAATAATTATTGGTACTCCAAAGATTAAGTTTTGGTCATAGGTTTAAAAAATGTATTTTATGACCTCTCATGATAAAATTGGTTATATCATAAAATTTATAATATGTTAGACCTTGGAACATTAGTTATAAGTAGTTTAGATGACATATTAAAATTTTAAAAATCTAATGTGATGTTTTGGCACCTTGATTCGATGTCCAAATTTAGGGTTTACGACTATTGGGACCTTTTTCCTATATTGAAATATATAATATATAATTATAATTTGATTTATAAATTATATTAACATATATATTATATAATAATAATAAAATATATTAATATATAATATATAATATATAACATATAAAATTATAATATTATATAATTTAAATTATATAATATATATTTTTATTATATATTTTGATATAATATATATAAATATCATTTTAATATATTAAATATATCACTCGCCTTCAATTTGAATTGACTACTCGAGGTGCATTTACATTCAGAATTAGGTAGGAGTCCCCAACAAACTAATTTGAAATTCAACTTTGAAAAATGGAGTCTGTATAATTTTCAAACATTTTAAAGAGGAACAAAAACTACTGAACATGTCTAACTAGATATATAATTCCTATTCCTACTCTTCTTATTTTTTTCTGAACATACACCGTAGAGCACTGACATATCAGAATAGAGTAGGTTGTAGAGTGTCTAAAGCATTAACCATATTTACTACTATCATTTTTGTAGATCCTTATTTTTAGGCATTTAATCTTAATAGTGTTCAATTTTTTTTACTCTATCTAAAATGTGCATAAATCCTTATTTTTAGTATTTAATCTTAATAGTGTTTAATATATTTTTTTTATCTATTTAAAATGTGTGATTTATTTGTGTTTACTTGTTTCTTTCATTCATTATTTATCACCTTAATATGTTATGAAATTTCTAAGATTCAAATAGTCTACCTAGATTATTGTAATATTTTTTGCCCTATTGGAGCATGCCTAACTATGATGTCAGTGAGCCTTCTACTGAAGGAGCATGCACATGTCTATTGTTCAGGTAAATAGGGTTTTTAATTTGTAACACTAAATGTCTATTATTCCAAAATTAATGCTCTGCATGTATATACTTCAATCAATTTTTAATAAAAATTAGTATAATTTTTAAGAATGTATGTCAAGGTCATGGAGGCCCTGGGTTGGCCTAAGTAGTAGTGAGCCCTACTGTAAAGCTCATTTCAAAAGGAAAAGAGGTTAAAGGAGTCAAGTGGCTATATAAGACAAAAATGGGTAGACTCTAGGTTTAGTTGTAATTCAATATGGGTAGAGTCCTTATTTGGTTTAAATTCTATGTAAAATAGTCACACAATAATTAATTTTCACCTTTTTTTATCATCTTCTTCATCTGGTGTAAAATAACCAATTACATAGATTTATCCAATAAATTATTCAATTTAAATGTCCTTCCTTCTAAATGAATGAACATGAGTAGTTACTCAAAATTCACCTTGATTGTGCATAAAGTGGTGATCCATTACAATCCAAAAAGAATATTAGTTCCATCCATGATAATAGAAAACATAAGATGATATAATAAGTAGTCTCCCATAGATATATACCATGGAATTTACTAGAATAATTGATTATACCCCCACCTATAATTAGGTTTTATAATTTTGGATTTGGGTAAATGAAAAAGTCTAATTGAGTAGCCAACCTACTATTGATGAATTTGTGTGTGCTCCCAGAGTAAATAAATATAGTGGACTTCTATTTCTTGAGCAAACCAACCACCTTAATATTTGGAGGAGTAGTAATACCTAAAATTTCATGATAGGAAATAGTCATTTGAGAATATTCAGATTCATCCTTAGGTCCTTCCAGACTATTGATGTGTGTCTATGTCAAGGATGTAATGCGAACAATAGAATAACATTTCTTAGATTATAAGGACAACACGAATATGGTAGTGACACCTTGGGGCTTCACTTAGTTTTTTTGGAGAGTGTCGATACCTCTAAATTCACCATAGGGTTCCTTAGTGTTCAAATAACACTTCTCATTTTAGAATTCTAAGAATTCAAAGCATGAGTAGCAAGTTATGGTAACTTGATGTCACCTATGGTGAAATAGAAATAGAGATATGTTTTATTGTCCCAAAAATTTATATTAAGTGATGGTTGGGAGCCATCTTGGTCCATTATTCATGAATTATATAGAATCTATGTTAATACTTAGTGAATTATGAGTCAAATTTACAATGAACTTTAAACTAAAGAGGTATGAACTTTAAACTATGAGCAAAGAGAAGGATAAAGTATAAAAGAAACAAGTGATTACTAACCTTAATCTTGAACATCATGACAAAGTGTCAATTGAAATTTAGTATGCATTCAAACCAATATACAATGTAAAATAGCTTGAGCTCAGATCACACTATGTAGTTGGCAAGCTTCAAAGATAATATAAAGAACCATAGGTAAGAACCAAGTCTACTTTAAAGATTTACTACCATAATCAAATAACATTATCACATCTAAGTATAGAGAAAAATGAAATGAATCAAAATCTAAGATCATTCAACTAATATAGTGCATGCATAAATTAGAAACCCTGTGATTTAGAAAATGTAGCTCAGAATTTAAAGACACTATTCAAATTCAAGATTTAAGCTAACAATTGAGAGAAAATCTTATCTAGTAATTAACATATCAAGAATGGACAATATTTGAAAAATTCATTGATTTTATTAAATGCTTCAAGTGTACAAAACTCTTTCTCAAAATTCTCTCCCCCTTTACAATTCATAATGCATGCCTTTTATAGAGAGATAAAGAAATACACTAGTCAGTTATAACATACAGGTGTACAAAAATTATGGACAATTGTCCTTCAAAATAGTTATAGAATACACTTTATATCTATACTAAATTGACCTAAAATAATATTCTAATAGACTAACATATGAATTTACATTAGAATATTCAATTTCAAAGGTTATAGAATATTGTTTTAATCCGCTAGTGGGGCCTCCGGCTCTTGTTATTAGAGGATGCTTATGGATTTTTCATGTTGTTCATCCACTAGTGCTAGATCCATATAAAGTTTCATGATGTACTCATCTTCTTGGTCTACCAAGTCTTCAAGATCCATGTCATTTCTACTCATGGCCTCTTTAATGCTTTTGGCTTCATTTATTCTTTCTCCAACATTGTAGGTCATGCCCAAGATCTTGTTATTATCTACTCCAGATTGGCCTTGGCTCTTATCCTTGATATATTGAGCTACTAGAGTAGCCCTATGCTTGAAATATTCATCATTTATAATTCTAAGATCAGTAGTATAGGCTATGTAAGCATGTTTCTAAGTAGTTTCTCAATTCTTGTAATCAGCTCCTTGTCATACTCTAGGAGCCTTTCTACCTTATTATGCCATTCACTTAAGCTTTGGACCTTAGAAACCACAATCCATAGGATTGTGCTTAAGTGCCCCATAGTGATGGTATTAAAACCTAGGATTTATTTCCTTACTTAGATGTTATGGATCTTAGTTATTTTATCTTCAATGGCTTACCATTGAGTGACTAGACTCTTAGCCAATACACTCTACCTCAACTTCATTGCCTTAAGTGCCTTAAACATGTCATAAAATGAGTCTTCCAAAATATTATTCATAGCCTTAGGTACTGAGAGGATAGCCTATGTTTTTATGTATTCCTTCTCTTTTTCTAGGTTGTGAATCTTTAGTTTCATCCCTTTGATCCCTACCTTAGCTTGTTCTGATTGGGCTTCAATCAGACTCTCAACATCCTCTTCATGGATTTCAGCCTCACCTAACTATTTCCCACCAATTAGGGTCAAACCTATAAAGTATTTCACCTTATGGAAGATGAATTATTCTTCTCCTACCATGGACTTCTTAGTGGTAACTCTCTCTAATCTAGCTATCTCTTGATTGAATTTGATAGTGGTGGTTGGGCCTGTGAATTTTAGAGGTTATGGGACCTATACATTTTCACTTCTTGATGCTCATGGAGCATCCATATTCTTAATTTTAGGTCATTTGGTGACCATGATTATTATTTCCTCTTGTTCCTTCACTATATCCCTAATCCATGGTTTCATATCTTCATGTACCTCAATGTCAGCCACCCTCGTCATTTCCCATGAATGGGAAAGGGAAAGAATTTTTTATAGTTTATTATAGATGAACCAGTCATTATGTTTTAATTTTTGGTACTCTTTTAAATATTTCCCCACTTATGTTTTAGTGGGTAAAGTTCAAAAAGTCCCTGAGGTGTGAGTGCCCAAACATGCAAAGTAAAATTTAGGACACATGGTAGGCTGTCAAAATTTTGAGTATCAAGCCCCTTTTGAGATTACATCACCTAGTAAGTGAGCATCCAAAGGTCCCAAGAGGCCTGAATGCCTGAGGTAAGAACACATATCACTCTTACATCTCATGGAAGCTTAGGAGGAATTGCATCTATGTACCAAGAGAATTGATAAGTGAGGAGGTGTGAAAACTCCTGAGGACTTGAAAAGGTGCCACAAGGTAAATCTTGCTTAGGTGGATCCATGTGTTGTAAAAAAGAGATGTCAACACATTTCCCTCCATTTTTAAAAGATGATTAAGTAATTAAAGTGGTGGTTGGTGATTAGCCATTCTACTTTAAGGCATTAATAATGACCCTAATCTTAAAAAATGTAAGGGATTATAATTAAGTATTTATCTTCATTTAAAATCACCCTTTTCATTCAGAGCTAATATTTGTGACTTCAAGAGATTTGTGTGCTAGAGCAACATGTTGCATGAGAATAGTGATTGCATTGAATTATTCATATTTTCTTCCAACTTTAATTGTGTATAGTCCTTAGAGATATTAGTAAGTGTTCTATTATCTTATATTATGATTTTTGAGGAGTTGGAAGGTATTTAGAGGGTAAATAGGGAGAAGGGGTTGAATTTCCATTTTAAAGTATCACACCAATGAGTTTAAAAAAATGGCATCATATTCAACTTCATTAATGGGCATCATTACTTCTCTCCTTCATGGGATTCCAAACATAAATGTTCAAGGGTTATACTTCATAGATCTATTAGGATTTTTGTGAAAGTTGAACCATCCCCCAGTTGTCACTAACCTTGGCATGAGCTGCATGGTCCCTATGGTGGCATTTCCTTTGGCTGCCCCATTTCCTGAGCTAGTTATTTCTTGTGCCCAGGTTTATGAGCTAGATACTAGAACTATTATAGATGGGAGCCAATCAATTGTGTGTTCATTTACCCTTGAGGCCCTCAACACCATGCTTAGAATTCCTCCCCAACCTAATAGTATTACACTTACTTTAGAGGAGTGTCAGTAGTATGTTGAGAAGGACAAACTACTATGGGACATTATGAATTCATTCTAGCTTGCTAAAAAGAGGAAAAAGGTCTCTAAAATGTCAAGGAGTCTAAAATTGATTGAATTTAGTGATGGAAACCCAAATATATGGAGTGCCCACTATAGAAAAGTTTGAACCATGGATGTTTTTGATCCTAATTTATGTGTTGGAAGGAAAGAAGAAATTGGATTGGGTAATCATTTTGAGTGATAACTTACATAATCAAATGATGAAACTCTAAAGTGTACTTTCTTCAAATGAAGCATTTATAGGTACCTTCTACATGCCCTTTTATTTAATGTATAGTTTGGTGTATAATAGGACCTTCCAAGGGCTCACCAAGAACCCTTTAGGAATGGGGATATATAAGTGTACCCAGAGATTACTTTAGAGGGGTTCAAAAATAATTTATAAAAAGTTCATTTTTTTTTTAATACTATGATGAGTGTCTTTTTTCCCACTAAGGAGACTTAATAGAATGACTAAGGTGGCCAAGAATATAATTGATAAATATGACACCTTATACATTTAGTTTAGGACTTTCACATATATCAGGGTTAGTGGCTATGGAGGATATCCATATAAGTTGCCAAGGTATCTAGATGATAAAGTTGTAGTAATGGAGTTGAGTAGGAAAATGGTGCATTTGCATGAGTTGATTGTTACTAAGAAAATTAACAATCCTTTCAAATTTACAATTGAGATAGGATACTACACTTGATCTTCCATTGTCAAAGCTAAAATATTGGAGCAAGAAATGGGCAGTTATAGTATCAAAAAGATGCCACATAGGCCAAATTATGATATTAGATGGTTAGTAAATACTACAACAAATGCAATCTTGCATCAACCACACTATGAAGATATGTGGTTGGATTGCACCACTAAATAATATGTTAGAAAATTGACTTCATGAGGTTGAAGATGTAGGAGGTCCTTGCATACAATGTTGTCCCTATCACCAAAGACATGTCGAACAACAAAATCACACTAGCTAGTGTGTACAATGATACTAATATTGAGGCTCAACCCATATCACAAGTATATTTAAATATCATGAAAGATGATTCCATTACATGAAGTGATTCTCAAACCATGAGTAGAACCTTTAGGTGGTTGAAAGAACAAGGGGTTGACCTAGGTACCTCTAATACCCCTACCCTCCAAGAGCTTAGATAGCTCAAAGAGTTGAAGGGTTTTGTTCCAACATACAGTGGTGATCGTTCATCTCTAATGGAACTAGTAAAAGGCAAATGAAAACACAAGCTTGGTGATATTTATTTCACCAAGACAATCGAGATAAAATCACTACCAACTACCTAATCCAAAGTAGGATTGTCATTTTCAAAATTGACAAGTCTAGCATAAAATTGGAACAAGATTGCAATAGGGGAAGTGTGATTGGCCAGTGCTACTCCCATATCCATTGTAACTAAGGGAGCTCCTACTATGATATTAGTTCCAATTTTTTCCCCACTTCATTCACCCATATGATAATTGATAGTTAACCCTTCTCCAAGTACTTTTACAAGAAAGAGGGGTAGAGGAAGAGAGAAAGCAACCTAAAAAAAGATGCCAAACAAAGTGTTATAGCCTTTGGTTGAGAGTCCTAGAAAGAGGAAGGAGGTTTCATTTAAAGATGCATCTTCTAAAGAAGCCTTTGTGAATAAAATAGAAGACAAATCCTTATACACCCTAAAATTAAAGGACATTAGTGATAATCAAAGTTTAGATGATGGCAAGCCTATTGCTAAGATGATAAAAAGGTAACGTGCATTCACTCTCTCTCAGGTAAAGATGGGGCAAATTAATCCAAGGGAAAGGCCACAAACCTTGATCAAGGCCTTGATGGAGGGATTATCTACTAAACAATATCCCTTAGGAGTAAAGGATAGAGGTAATGAGGTAGATTTCTTAACCTCAAATAACCCTCTATCTTTTGAAGATGTGGTATGAGTTGGGTTCAAGGTAGCTACATAGGCCCAAGTTCCTCCTAAAAAAGAAACAATCTCCTTAGACATAAAGACATTTATAGAGAATGTTATCACCTAGCTATTGAACCAAGACATGTTTATATGACATACTAGACACTAAAATGTTTATATGACATACTAGATAAGCAACGAGAGTGTAACCCCCTAGTATTCATGTATGATGTAGACATCAAGAATTGGGAAAAACTTAGGATAAAGTTGGATGAGATTTATAATATGGGCATAAACACTTTATTAGTATAAAATATCATCTCCTTAGATGATCACAAATAGCCCAAGGAGTATCCGCTAGCAGTAAAGCATCACTTGGTGGTGCTTAAGGAAGGTGTTTTTGATTTAGAGGGAGAAGAGAAATCCCTTGAGGTTGAAAAGATGGAGATTGAATCCATCATGAGGAAGATGGTAAATATTGACAATACATGTGACATGATGGAGGAGGCATTAAATGCTTCCCTAAAAATATTCATTGATACACCTCAAAGAGCCCTCAACATCTAGAAGATTAGAGAGCTGGTGTCACTAGAAAAATCATGTGACCAATTAAAAACATTAGTCAAGAAAAGGTAGGTAATGCTCTAGAAGGTCATTAATTAACTTGGTGAATATAACACTAAATTTAAATACCAAGCTGGTCTAGACCAAAAGATTATTACCACTATAATTGAAGGGTACAATACATATAAAAATAGGTTGGCAAAGGACTCAGTCATCGGCATTGATTCTACAAAATGATAGAATAATTTTGTTTTTTTTGAGATGGTACCGTATCATTCCTCTCTTCTTTTCTTCTGCCTCTATTCTTTTTCCTCTTTTCTCATTTCCCATCGAGAAACTATTATACTTTGCCCATTAGTGGCATGCCCCTTTTAAAATTGGGATTTTTTCTTAATAAAGGGACATTTTTGTTTATTGTGCAAGTGGATAAAGGTTTGTTTTGTCCCTTGTGGGAATAATCTCCATGTGTATAACTAAAATGTTATACCAAAGTGGAGTATCAAGCATGTCATCATCATAGAGGCATGATCATAATTAAAGGAATCATGTTTGTTACACCATTGAATAGACTCTAGGCCTATAAAAGAATTTTCTAGTTGGAGCATCTTCAGGAATATGCCAAGCATAACAAGAATTATATAATTAAAAGGAGTGTGTCCCTTTACAATGGTAAATCAATTTTTGAGTTAAGAGATATAGCCTTGAATATTTTGTTCCTATATAATTTTCTCTAGTGTCAAAGTGATTTTTATTATAAAATCATTGGAAAGCTTTGACAACATTTTATGATGCATCCCTTATTACAGAGCTTTCTTGCATAGTGGTAGACTGTATGTTATTCATACCAAAAATGTATATATTTCAATTGAAAATGATTAATGAAATTTTCTCATGGTTTTTATTCTCTTGCTATAATTGAAGTGCATTGCTCTATTTCCCTTGATTAGTTGATTGGTTGTCATAGATGTTTATCTTTGTGGTAGTCATGTAGAAGATATATCTGGATTATAAAATCCTTTCTAATTTAAGGAAGGTGTTTTTGATTTAGAGGGAGAAGAGCAATCCATTGAGGTTGCAAAGATGGAGATTGAAGCCATCATGAGGAAGATGGTAAATATTGACAATACATGTGACATGATGGAGGAGGCATTAAATGCTTCCCTAAAAATATTCATTGATGCACCTCAAGGAGCCCTCAACATCTAGAAGATTAGAGAGCTGGTGTCACTAGAAAAATCATGTGACCAATTAAAAGCATTAGTCAAGAAAAGGTAGGTAATACTCTAGAAGGTCATTAATTAACTTGGTGAATATAACACTAAATTTAAATACCAAGCTAGTCCAGACCAAAAGATTATTACCACTATAATTGAAGGGTACAATACATATAAAAATAGGTTGGCAAAGGACTCAGTCATTGGCATTGATTCTACAAAATGAGAGAATAATTTTGTTTTTTTTGAGATGGTACCATATCATTCCTCTCTTCTTTTCTTCTGCCTCTATTCTTTTTCCTCTTTTCTCATTTCCCATCGAGAACCTATTATACTTTGCCCATTAGTGGCATGCCCCTTTTAAAATTGGGATTTTTTCTTAATAAAGGGACATTTTTGTTTATTGTGCAAGTGGATAAAGGTTTTTTTTGTCCCTTGTGGGAATAATCTCCATGTGTATAACTAAAATGTTATACCAAAGTGGAGTATCAAGCATGTCATCATCATAGAGGCATGATCATAATTAAAGGAATCATGTTTGTTACACCATTGAATAGACTCTAGGCCTACAAAAGAATTTTCTAGTTGGAGCATCTTCAAGAATATGCCAAGCATAACAAGAATTATATAATTAAAAGGAGTGTGTCCCTTTACAATGGTCAATCAATATTTGAGTTAAGAGATATAGCCTTGAAGATTTTGTTCCTATATAATTTTCTCTAGTGTCAAAGTGATTTTTATTATAAAATCATTGGAAAGCTTTGACAACATTTTATGATGCATCCCTTATTACAGAGCTTTCTTGCATAGTGGTAGATTGTATGTTATTCATACCAAAAATGTATATATTTCAATTGAAAATGATTAATGAAAATTTCTCATGGTTTTTATTCTCTTGTTATAATTGAAGTACATTGCTCTATTTCCCTTGATTAGTTGATTAGTTGTCATAGATGTTTATCTTTGTGGTAGTCATGTAGAAGATATATCTGGATTATAAAATCCTTTCTAATTTTATGAATTTAGGAATGGGGTATTGATATCCTTTTTCAAGGGTAGTCCTAGGCTCACAAAGTTAATGGGAAAGAATTCTTGAAGGGTACATTTAGAAGAGGAATTCTAACCAATTCTTGATGCCTGAGATATTTAGGACCATGAGGTCATGTTCAATATTTTTAAATACTCTTCCTTCATTATCCATTTATAAGTAAAGCTTAGTTTCCTCCATTTTTTGTTACCTATGAGTTTCCATGGTTTCTCATTTACAATTTAGTCACAATAGATTGTAAAGGGTCTCTGTGAAAGATCTCTTACACTCAAAACATAGTCAAGTTCTTTTTGGATCAAATTGTAAACAATTAGGTTCATTCGAGTCAATTTTATGTAGTTTCTAGGGTTTTGGAGCTTTAATGGCAAGATATATACAAGATTTTGGCTTATACATGCACTGGATTTTATTTAGACTTTTCCTTTTAAACCTTTGCATTTTCATGCCCAAAAGATCTACTATTTTGTCTTATTCTACTTACATGATGCATATGTGGCATCATATCTTTCACAATATTTTTCATAATTTAATTTGGTTACTTAGCTATTGGTATTAAAATAACTCCCTAAGATCTTTTCTCTCCATTGGATCAATTCTTGGTGATGCAATGAGAGTCATTGGATCATTTGAGATGTATGTCTTTTAAATTTTGGACTCAGGGCTATCTTTTCATAAACATAATGTAAAATTTAGGCTAAGAAATTTGTGCCAATATTTATGAAAATATGCTTCATCCATAGGATCATGTTATGGGGTCCTACTCTTGATCAGTTGCTTTATCAAGTGGGACCCATTTACTTTTAGTCTTCAAATGAGAGGATGCCAAGTGTCAGTCATTCAAGCCTTCTGTATCATTTTGACTTCTTAACTATGCCTCACTCCATTAGATCATCCTTTGGTGATGCAACATGGACAATTAGATCATCTAAGTTGTATGATGTTTAATATTTTCTCTAGCTTTAAAATTTTAATCATGTGCATGTTCAAGGTATCTCCTCAGAGATACCTTTAAAGAAAATTCCATTAGTGTGCATCAAGGTTCTTGCCAAATAAAAATGTGTCATGTTTATATCAAATCCCTTAAAAGGAAATTTTCAATTATCATGGAAGGTATTCTAAGGTCCCTCGAGGTATCTCCTAGGAGATAATTGAAAGCAAATTCCAATCATGTGCATGTTCAAGGTATTTCCTAGGAGATACCTCCAAAGATGATTCTAGTTGTTTGCATCATGGTTATTATCAAATAAAAATGTGTCATGGTTATATCAAATCCCTTTTAAGGACCTTTGAAATTAACATGAAATGTATTTAAAATCCCCTCAAGGTATCTCCTAGGAGATACCTTGAAAGAAAATTCCAATCGTGTGCATGTTCAAGTTATGTACTAGGAGATACCTCCAAAACAAATTCCATTAGTGTGTATCAAGGTTATTTCCAAATAAAAATCTGTCATGGTTATATAGAATACCTTATAAGGACCTTTTAAATCAACATGGAAGGTATTACAAGACACCTCAAAGTATCTCCTAAGAGATGCCTTGAAAGAAAATTCTAATCATGTGCATGTTCAAAGTATTTTTTAAGAGATATTTAGAAAGAACATTCCATTGTTGTGCATCAAGGTTATTTCCAAATAAAAATTTGTAATGGTTATATCAACATGGAAGGTATTATAAGGCCCTTTGAGGTATCTCCTAGAAAATTCCAATCATGTACATGTTCAAGGTATCTCCTAGGAGATACCTATGTGCATCAGAGTTCTTGCAAAATAAAAAGGTGCCACTGTTATATCAAATCCTTTGCAAGGAAATTTACAATCAACATAGAAGGTATTCCATGTCCCTTTAAGGTATATCTTAGGAGATACCTTGAAATAAAATTCTAAATCATGTGGATGTTCAAGGTATCTCCTAAGAGAGATCTTGAATGAAAGTTCTAATAGTGTACATTAGGGTTCTTTCCAAATAAAAAGTTAAAATGGTTATATCAAATCTTTTGCAAGGAACTTTTTTAGAAATATGGAAAGTATTCCAAGGCCCTTTGAGGTATATCCTAGGAGAGATAACTCAAAATAAAATAAAATTGTGTGCATGTTTAAGGTATCACCTAAGAGATACCTCAAAATAAAATTCCAATCATATGCATCAAGGTTCTTGCCAAATAAAAAGGTGTCATGGTTATATAAAATCCCCTCCAAAGACCTTTGTAATTAACACTGTAGGTATTATAATTCCCTTCAAGGTATCTCCTATGAGATACCTTTGAAATAACCTAATCATGTCCATTGAACCTATTGCAGAAACACAAGCAATAATTCATAGCAAAATTGGAAGAGGTAAAACCATGATCATCTGAAAACATGATATTTTGAAGATTAATGGCTAATTACCAACTACCCTTTTTAAGTAATTTTAGCTTCTTTTGAAAAAGGAAAGAGTAGTAAAATGTTTATTTTTTATCAAGCAATCATCCTTGTAACACATGGATTTATATAATCAAACTTATCATTGTAGCATTTTTCAAGCTTTCAAGGATGTTTTGCACCTTGCCCACCCAAAAGGTAAGTGAGGTAATTTTCAAAACAAGCCTAGAGCTTGAAAATCCCTAAATATTTACCACATGTAATCACTTCTCTTTTCAAATATAGGTGATTGGGCCATAGATTTCTCTTTTCACCTTACCCACCAAAAGATAAGTGGGGTAATATCCAAAAAGGGCCCTGAATAAATAAAACCCTGAGGACCCACCATGCGTCCAACTTATATGCTAGCTCGTACTCCTAGCCAGCTTTCCACTTTTGCACCATCTTTCTTGATATGAAAAAGGGTGCAAGATTCTTTTAATCCCCAAATATAGTCTTTGGAGTCCCATGAGATAACCACATGTCTTTCATTTGACTCATCAAGCAATTCCTAACCTCAATCACCAAAACACATTGAAGGTGTAATACGATAATTTCACCTAGGGCCATAGAACATTTCTTCTTTGAACATAAACATAAAATCAATGTATGAGACTAGGATATATTTCTATCTTTTGATAGTATATATTCATAATCTAGACTACTTCATCTAAGGCATCTAATAGTGCCTTCCATGTAAAGGAAAATTGTACACCTTCTATGAAGGAGAAATCCACTCTTGTCCCTATTTGAGAACCTTAAAGGAGAAATCCACTCTTATACATGTTTGAAGGTATTATAATCTGATAAGAAGAGTTCTAACCAATTCTTGATGCCTAAGATATTTAGGGCTATGAGTTTTAGTTCAATATCTTTAAAGACTCTTCCTTTGTTGTCCATTGACAAGTAGAGCCCAATTTATTCCATTTGTTACTTTCTATTAGCTGCCATGGTTTCTCTTCTATAATTTTCTTAGAATAAATTATAAAGGATCTATATAAAAGCTCTTTGAACTCATAAACATAGTCCAGTTCTCTTTAGATTGAATTATAGATAATTGGGTTCATTTGAGTTAATTTTATGTAGGTTTTAGGGTTTCAAAGCTTTAATGTTAGTATATATATAGGATTTTATCTTATACGTGGTTTGGATTTTATTTAGAATTTTTCTTTTAAACCTTTGCATTTTCATGCCCACAAGATTTACTATTTTATCTTCTTCTACTTGCATGGTAACTAATGGCATCATTCTGAATCTTTCATGGCATTTTTCATAATTTCCCTTGGTTACTTAGCCGTTGGTATTAAAATACCTCCCCAAGATCTTTTCACTCCATTGGATTAATTCTTGTTGATGAAACGAGAGTCATTAGATCATTCAAGATGCATGTCTTTTAAATTTTGGACTCAGGGCTATCTTTTCATAAACATAATGTAAACTTTAGGATAAGACATTCATGCCAATATTTATGACAATATGTTTCATTCTTAGGATCATGATCTAAGGTCCTAATCTTGATTGGTTTCTTTATCAGGTGAGACCCATTTAATTTTAGTTTTCAAATGAGAGGATGCCAAGTATTAGTTATTTGGGCCTTCCATATCCTTTTGACTTCTCAATTATGCCTCACTCCATTAGATCATCCTTTGGTGATGTATTATGGACCATTAGATCAATTGAGTTACATGATGTTTAGTCCTTGCTCAAGCTTCTTCTCACTCCATTCGATCAAGATCTAGTGATGTGGTGAGAGCCATATGAATTTGAGATTCATGCTATTTAATCTTGGACTCAAGGCTACCTCACTCCATCCAATCAAAGTCTAGTGATGAAGTGAGAGCTATTCAATCCTAAAAGATAAAAGGGAGTTAAATTATGGATTTTGATGATGAATAAACATAGGCTAAGAGGTTAAGGGGTTAATAAATATGTCAAGGCCTTACTATTAAAACATAAATAAAAAGACCAATATAACTTAAAATTGGGATCATGGTACAAGATTTTAAGATAAGGTGTCAATAAATAAGGTCCTAGGAGATAGCTCAAAAGAAAATTCCAAGTGTGAATCAAGGTTATTGCCAAATAAAAATTTATCATGGTTATATCAAATCCATTACAAGGACCTTTGCAATTGAAATGAAAGGTATTACAAGGCCCTTCAAGGTATCTCCTAGGAGATAATTTGAAATAAAATTCCAATCATGTGCATGGTCAAGGTATCTCATAAGAGCTACATCGACTTCATTAGGGTTTTTGCCAAATAAAAATGTGCCATGGTTATATCAAATATTTTTCAATCAACATAGAAGGTATTCCAAGGCCCTTTGAGGTATCTCTTAGGAGATACCTTGAAATAAAATTCCAAATCATGTGCATGTTCAAGGTACCTCTTAGGAAATATCTTGAAATAAAATTTCAATAGTGTGCATCAGGGTTCTTGCCAAATAAAAAGTTGCCATGGTTACATATCAAACTTATGCCTAGTGGATAACAATCATGATGCAGGGAAAGAGGTAGAGTTCTTGATTACTAGTTTGAACAAAATCTAGATGGTATGAGCAGAATAGTGAGATCATGACTCTCATAAAATGGAATAATGAAAATCCAAGCCCATGTTGGTGGGTCCTAGAGATCCATAGTCTATGTCTAATGAGATAGCAATATCCAATGGTTCCCAAAGAATAAAGCTTGATGTTAACTCAATTAGGGCTAAACATTGAATAGAATGCCTTATAGATATATAGGAAAACCAATATCCTTAGATTGGTTTTCATCTATAGATAATTTAGTCCAAGACACAATACATAGAGCATGTACATTATAGATATATATTTTAATAATGTCCATAAGACAAAAAATAGTCTATGGGACCCCTAAAAAAATCAAAACCCAAAAAAGTGAAAAGACCATTCTCGATCAGGCCTTGACAACTCACTATTTAAAGCAAGGCATGACATATCCATTGTAGATATTAAGATCTTATCCCATGGATGAGAACTAGTGAAAGATCAATAGAATAGAGCTTGGGGATTTGGAAGGTAGTCAGAGCATTCAATTCTAGCTAGATTATGGGTTACCACTTTAGGTAGACTCTTATCTTCTAGTGCCCTTTACTTGATCCATGGTTGATTCGAGGGTTAACCATAAATATATCCTTCATGATGATTTATTTTGATTGGACCATAAGCATGATGGTGACACCTCAAAAGTTGGTAACTCTTTGGTCATAAAAAAAAAAATTGTCCCCTCTCTTTCTATTTTCTCTATATAGAGGTCTCTATGCCAAAATAGATATGATAAAAAAATCATTTGATCATATGATTTTTATTTGTATTTCTCTTAGTTTCCTCTCTTGGTGAGACTAGAATCTACCAAGATTGAATTTTTAACCTCTTAAAGTAATATAAGGTTATGATTTTATTTCACTATTATGGTAATAAGATGTACTTATCTCACCTAATTACTAGTTCATCTATTTATATATGTTGTGTTTAGTTCTTTGGTTGTGTTTAGTACTATGTATCTTTTGGTCAAAAAATTGCATGTGGATACTACAATTGGTTAGTGTCTATTTTAGACCTCCTCTTTCATTTCCCTCAGACCAAACCATTTTGTGAGCCTCCACATAGATGTCTAATAGATAGTTCTTTTTTTAGCCCCATCTTTATTATTTCACTAGTGTTATTTGGGTCAAACAAGGAGGATCAACCTATAATTTTGATGCATCACCCTATTAGCTTTCTTAGGAGCCCTTACCCCATTTCTAACCCTTTTCTCATGAAGCACTATGATTATTTTTAGTTTTAGGTGAGAATCAAAGAGAAAGTTGGCCTACTCTAGAGGTTCAACCCCATCATAGGTGACCCATAACTTGGGGTTGTTTCCAATTTATAGCTGGACTGGGAGAAGCCTTAAAACCACTTCTCCCAAGGGTTCAAGTTGAAGATATAATAGTTTATGACACGCTCAATGGGAAAAAAGACTAAATTAGTAGAATAATTGTTGTTGTTTTTCTTCTCCATATCAACCTTTCAGTCATTCACCAAACATCAATGGTAACTCCAAGCATCTATCACATAGTTTGAGTAGTCTAGTGCTTGATCATCATTATATGGTATGTACAATCAACCATAGCCATGCAAGGAGTGGATCAAGAAAACATAGCCATACAAGGAGTGGATTAAGAAACCATAGCCCATCTTAGTGAGTTTGGTGTGCAAGAGTACCAAGACTCTTTATTTTTCCCTCAAAATCCACCAAAAGAATCCTTCAATTTCCCTTGTTGGAAAGACAATCTCACTAGCTGCAAGCAAGCAGAATCTCTTCACGTTCCCAACATATACCTTTTGGGCTAGAAGCCTATTATAGAAAAGGTGGAGGATGAAATTGTAGTCATAAGAGAACCAAAAGAAGATAATGTAAGACTCTATGATGAGGATATCATAATAGGCAACCCACTTCTTTTATAAGAGGTAGAATTAGGTTTAGACTAACCATCTTGGCATGACTTTGATACTAATGAGATAGATCTTGATGAAGTTGATCTTTAGGATGAAATTATGAGTAGTTTGATGAGAAAGACATTACAGGATCTCAAAAAATGTAGCTTGAGGGACCCCAAACTATCACTTTGGGTGATAAAGAGGGTCCTTGAAGATTAACAGAGCTTTTCACATAAGCATGAGCTTCAGGAACAAGGCCTAGGAAACTTGTTTGCAAACTGGGGAGAAAACACTATTTCTCTCCAAGGGGACTATGATCTATTTTTTTGAAAGAGAATGATGATGTAGTAGTAATATGCAAGAGCAAGGTAAAATCTAATTTCTCAATGTTTGTATTGATAGGAGGATACCTTATCAAGTACCTAGCTTAGTTGGAAGATGCCAAGGAGAAGCTGCCACATGTTGTGCTCAATTTAGAGCACAAACTCAAGCTTTAAAAAGAGTAGGATCAACTTGCTCATCCAATCCATGGAGCTTACATGAATAAGTAGTTAGATTGGGAGGGTGAGTTCATTTTTGTTCTTATTCTAAGAGAAGCATACTATCACATTGCTAAAAATCTAGCACTTCACATTTGTTTACTTCCCTCTCTTGGTGAGACTAGACTCTACCAAAATGGAATTTGTAACCTATTGAAGTAATGGAAGGCTATGATTTGATTTCACTATTATGATATAGTGTGTACTTATCTCACTTAGTTACTAGTTCATTTACTCATATACATTGTGTTCAATACTCTATATCTTTTAGTCAAAAGATCACATGTGGATACTGTGATTGGTTAGTGTCTATTTTAAACCTACCCTTTCATTTTCCTCAGAGAAGACCATTGGTGAGCTTCCACATGGATATGTAACAAATATTTATTTTTTGAGCTCCATCTTTATTTTTTCATTAGTGTTCTTTAGGTCAAATAGGAAGGATCAACTTGTAATTTTGGTACATCACCTTGTTAGCTTTATTAGGAGCACTTGTCCCATTTATAACCCTTTTCTCATGAAGCACTATGCTTAGTTTTAGTTTTATTTGATCATCAAAGATGAAGCTAGCCTACTTTGGAAGTTTATCCTCAACATAGGTGACCCATAACATAGGTTTGTTCTCATTTTATAGCTCCACTGGGAGAAGCCTTACAACCACTTCTCCCAAGGGTGAAATTTAAGCTATAATAATTATATAAAATCCATTTCAAAGAAATTTTCAAGCAACATGGAAGGTATTCCAAGTCCCTTTAATGTATCTCCTAGGAGATACTTTGAAAGAAATTTCCAATCATGTGCATGTTCAATGTATCTTATAGGAGATACATCGAAAGAAAATTACAAAAATCCCTTAGGGTACTTTCAATTTTAAAAAATCCCTTAGGGTACTATCAATAAGCCCAAAGAACTTTCAAAAATCCCTTAGAGTACTTAACTTCTTATAGGGGTGAAACTTTAAAGTGAGTTTGGGTACCCCTTCATATCTTAGACTACTTCATCTAGGGCATCCATTAGTGCCTTCTATGTAGAGTAAAATTACACTCCTTTCGTGAAGGATAAATCCACTCTTGACCCTATTTGAAATTTTCCTAGGAGATACCTTGAAGGGGGAATCCACTCTTGTTTGCACAAGTCATTTAGAACATTTATTCATACAAAATGTCTGATGTGAAAACTCCAAACATGAAATCCAAAGACCCAAAGTTATTAATGAAAACATGAAACGGTCCATGTATAGGAGAACCATCAATAGATATGGGGGAAATCATAAACTGTAACCAAAATTCAAAGACAAAGGAGTGACAATAAAATTTAAGCATCTACACGATCCTCCCCTATTATCATACCTAAGATAGATGGATTTTTAATTTGTAGAGGGCCTAATTTTGAAAATGGTTTGACATAATGGGATCTAGTATTGTATGATAGGAAAATCCAAAATTGGGCTTGATAGCATGTCATGTGGGCCATGACCACAAATTATAATTTTTTTTGGATTCTATTTAATATTTTTCTTTGTAATGTATTCTTATTTCATAATCTCTAGATCCGATGAGTTTTTTTTATAACTTCATGGTATTATTAATTATATCTCTTCCAACTTGGTAATTTTTGGTGGTAACACAAGACTTATAATAATCTTACCATAATTATGTTAATTTGAAAATAAGTACCGTAAAGTAGTGGACCACAATAATGTTTTGGTAATATTGATTTAAATATTGAGAAAAAATTGTGGTAATATCAACTTTTACGTTTAAGTAAAGTAATTTTTTAATAATTTAACCAATATAAAAGCTTATTTATGTAATGGGTATATATTTCAATTTTACCTTGATGTTTTAACTTAATTCATTTTTTTAATCATAAATAATATGCCCAAAGGATTAAAATGGCCATGTTTTTATGCATACATTAGGACTTTTTATGTGTTAATTATTAGTGTTAACCTTATATCAAAGGCATAAACTTATTATTTATGGGTTTTTGGTGGTATATATGAGGAATTATCCTTGGTTCATCATTTTTGATAGATTCCATATTATTTAAAAAAAAATCTTGATCACTTTGAAAATACTAATCATGGTTCTTTAAAAGATTGACCATTAGCCACGTAACCTTACAAACCATTTTGTGTCAATATCAGTTGGAAGACTAAAAATTAGAAATATAATAATAAACTTATTACATCTTAACCCTCTATGCTATTACCTAAAATTCAATGAGTTCTTAAATAGAGTTTTGCAAATGGTTCCTTTAAATTTCCTAGTCTCTTGTGTCGTGGGCCATGTTTTAATATATTATGAAAGGAGTTTCACCTATTATTATTTATAGAATATTCTAATTAATTATTTCTCTTTTATAAGATGCAATAAAGAAAGCAATGTTCAGTTTTGATGTCAAATACTATATCCCAATTAAGAGTGTTTTAAATCCTACATTTGATGCAATTATCTATCTTGATGACATATAGGATGAAGTATCTATAAAAACAAGGGGATGTATGACCCGCTTTCTAGGGTTCCTTTGCCTGATAGTTTTTTTCCATGGATGGTATTTTCACATGTTTTTGAAATCATGAATTCCTCATGGGGATATAATAATATTTATACTATGGTTTGAGATGTCATTGGTTTGTTTATAAATGATTTCATTTCAAAAGTTTAGTCACCCATCGATTAAGATAACCTTTGTTAAGTCACATGTTGATTTTATTTCAGTAAATCATTATGTCACCCCAATACATGGAGATAGACATAGGTTGGTGTTAGTCTATTAATTTTGTTTCCTCATCCATTTAGTATCCTTATTATAGGAATCCATTTAGCCTTCAAGTATGTGTCTATACCTATAACTTAATTATATTTTTATCTATCTTGTGCCCTTGGTAGTCTCTTTACAACACCATATATTTTATATATCCATAGACAAGTTTTTATTGTAACATAAATCCATGTTAATTAAACAAATAATTGAACATGTTTCATTTCATATTACATTTTTGTGTACTTGGATGGGTATTGTTTTTATTATCATATCATGAGACCTTGATTGTATATGTTGGTGATTATCACTTGTTTAATGGACATACACTATTATTCTCTTGATATTTTATTTATATGATTCTTTACATTATTATTGAGTGAGAATTTTGCATCCTTGAAAGAATATTACCATCTTTGATATGTACACATGTTGGTCAAATTTATTTTTATTAACTTGTTATAGATAGTTACTAGCATTCCACTCACTATTTTGAATTATAATTGGTGTTAACTAATTACATTGAAAATTTTATTCTTCCTCATTATCTTAATATACCATATTATATCTCATTAGTGTGATATAGATTGATACATAGATATAACTATGAAGGATTGATAATAGTTATGATTACTCATGATCTAGTTGAATGTATTATGATCAACATACATGGTTATTATTAATACCTATATGGATACCATACATGAGTTTGAATTATCTTATATATGATATATATGTTTTTATGGTACTATCTACTTCTAGGGGTGAAACTTTAAAGTAAGTTAGGGTGCCCCTTCATATCCTAGACTGATTCGTCCAAGGCATCTAGTGTGCCTTACATGTATTGGAAAAGTGTACTCCTTCCATGAAGGAAAAATCCACTGTTGTCCCTATTTGAAATGTTCCTAGGAGATACCTTGAAGGGGGGATCCACTATTGTTCACATAAGTCACTTAGAACATTTGTTCACATAAAATCTCTGATTTGAAAACTCCAAAAAAAAAATTTGAAGACCCAAAGTCCCAAATAAAATTTTTGATGACCAAAATCTGTTAGACAAACTATTCAAACAAAAAACATAAAGACCAAAATCTGATAATAGGGCTCAATTAAAATGTTTGAGCACTTGGATAAGGCTTGTGAATTATTTGAGGTAGCTATTGTGCACACATAGAAAACTACACCAATAAAATCATTAGTACACATATATAAATATGAATCAACTTGAGCTCAACTATCTTAATCAGCACATTCATCAATCCTCACCAACTTATTTCTTCTTATCCTCATTATCTTAATATACTTTATGTGGTGGTTGATGAATCCTATAATCCTGGGTGAGGAGTCTTGCATGTTTTCCCTTGGTCAAATGAAATATACTCTTGAATAACTCAACTTTAGTGACCTTTTTCCCTGTGGCACATAAATCTACCTCTATCTTCTCATATGTTAATCCTTAGAGACTTAATTTGAATTTATCCACCACTTCTTTTATAAGATGATAAAAATTTCCTTTTGATCAATTTTCATGTGGAGACTTTTACTTTGGATAACTTCAAATCATGAAAGATCTAGAAAAGTTGAACCTCATGACCTTGGTAATTATAGATCAAGGGCCTAACTAAATACCCACTCCCAAACCACATGTATCCTCCCTATGGTCTAGGAATTATATGTATCCTATTGAGAGAGAATAAATAATGTGGCCAAAAACTTGAATTCTATACTTGGGTTCATCATAGACTCACAATGAATGAGTGAATGGGTGAGTGTAGCCTTAAACATGAAGTTCCAGTCCATTTTGGTGATGGCACATGTTGTCACTACACTCCTTAGGAAAGAAGAGCATTTTTTAAAATAAAAGGCATGCCATTGGCCTAGGAAAGTGGGCCCTATTTTTAACAAGAATTTTAGAGGTAGTTCAGAGGGAGACACATGTCAACATAATGCTACTTAAATATACCTAAGATTTCATACATGAAGTTCAATCTATTGGTCTCTAGGTAAATAGATGGAGACAATTGGCATAATCATGGAGAGTCACTTGCTTAGTGAACTTGAAATATTTTTTGAGTGTTAAAATGTCATTGGTTCATGACTACATGCCACATGTCCTTAACTATTGAAAAATTAAGTCTTAATCTTAATGTCATAGGTATGCTTGAAGGTATTACAAGGCACTTAAAGGTATTACCTAGTACTATCTTAGAAATTTCAAGGGTACCCATATGCATGTTTGAAAGGTATCTCTTAAGAGATACCTTCAAACCTTTAGGTCCACAACAAAGGTTAAATTCAAATATAGGATCCCAAAATATAAGAAGCTAATCATTTTCCATAATTTTTATCAAAACCCCCATTACTCATTATCATTTTCTATTGTAATAAAATACATGGTTGAATATTGACTTAATTATCTAATTTTCTCTACACAGTTATTCCACTTTGATGCATATTTGAAATTTATCTCCTAGGACATACCTTCAAAGTAGGATGAAGCAAGAATTGAAGTATGCAATATATGACATTAAAATCTATTTTTTTTTTGGATTGACATAAACTGTGTCATTAAAAAAAATTGTTATACATTACCTTTTAAACATTTTTAGGTTTTAACATATCTCCATGGTTATGTTCTAGTAAAAATATAGCTTTATCTCCTACATATAGGTATAAATTAGAATGATTTTATAAATAACCTAATTAACAACTCTTCTCATGTCTTTTTACAAATGTCTAGTTGAAAAATCATATGTCAATGGCTTTCCAATGTGGAGACTATGTTTATCTCATGAACAATGGTAAGGTCATTAGTGAAGGAATAATACACAAAGTGGTGGGTCAAGATGCTAAATATTTGGAAGACATAAATCTCACTTCCACATGCCACAATGAGGAAATACCTATTGAGTGTGTAAGTGTGAATGTGACTAAAGATTTTGATCTAACTCTACCACTTCCATTATATATATATATATATATATATATATATATATATATATATATGTATATATATATATATATGTGTATATATATATATATATGTGTGTGTGTATATATATATATATGTATATGTATATATGTATATATATATATATGTGTATATATATATATATATATATATATATATATACACACACACACATATATATATATATATATATATATATATACACACACACACATATATATATATATATACATATATACATATACATATATATATATATATATATATACATATACATATATATATACATATACATATACATACATATATATATATATATATATATATATATATACACACACACACACACACACATATATATATATATACATATATATATATATATGTTTTGGATAATTTGGGGGATGTAGTTGATATTTTTACTATATGGAACATAAGCATGATGTAACATGGCACAAACAAGTTTTCTATAGACAATGACATGGAACAAACTCAAAATAATTTGTGTCTATTTCTACATATACAACCATTGCAACAAGAAAACCATTTCTTGGATTCATTTATTTGATATATCGATGATCTTACCACATTTAAAATCTTGAGAAAAACTTTTATTGGGAAAAGGGTACATTTGTTTCACAAATGTATAGCTCTTACAAATGTTGAAAAAATTGCTTTTGGTTATGTTGAATTTGCACAACTATGGGAGATTTTTGGTTGCATTCCTATACCAATGTTAGAAAATGAATTGGGAATTTACATAAGGAATGTTATATGACATTGTGAGACTTGTAGTATATAGGCAATTGGAACATCTATCATTATATGGCCTTCTAACAAAATAGTAGACATTGACACTTGTAGAGCCATCAATTTACCATACATCACACCAAAAGAGAAATAAATAGAAAACATTTAGGACATTTTGGATAATGGATTCACTCCTTGCTTGACATTCTTAGCACAAAGGCATCCAAAAAAATTAGTTCATTTCTACAAATACTCTGCCTAAAAAAGAAGTCAACCAAATAGTTCACTTAGCCAAGTGGAGTTTGATGAAAAAATTGATAGCGACATTACAACAATGTATGTGGATAAATGTTGCACCAAAAAATGTTTTCAATTAGGATTGTCATTTAAGAATCTACAAAGATGAAGTTACTTAATTTCATTCTACCACTTTGTTTAAGACAAATAAAAACAAAACTAGCATTGATTTTTAGGGTACAAAGATTTGTTTAGAAGCTTAGCTTAAAATCTATGGATTGAAGAGAAGTAACTTTTTTTACATTAAAAATTGTCACATAAATAGGGAACGAAATACATTCTATGCAGGGAGATTTTGATAAAAGCCACATAGGAAGATAATGGTAGCTAAAGATTTGTTGGACCAATTGGTGGATGATTTTATAGATGTTTCTCCATGACTAACATGTTAGGTAGATATAGATGGCTCATGAGAAAATGTTTGACATCTTCCAACATCTTTCACTCAAGAATTTATGAGGTGCCACATCAATGCACAACTAAAATATATGGAATATGAGATAATATCCTAGCTAAAATTCAATAACATGTGGAGAACTAATTTTTAGGATGTGACCATTGCCACGTATGATGACTTCACTATGTGAAAAACATGCATCTTGTTGACTCAAAAAAAATGCTCTAGGTCCCTCTCTAGAGATCAAGAAGAGTGTATCAATCAAGAATTCATGATGCACTCAAATAAAATACATTATACAAGACAAATATATTACACATTGAAAAAAATGTCAGAGCAATACCCTAAAGAATGCCTCAGTTACATTCATGACAAGGTAGTAAATCAAAAAGCATTTATGCCAAGGACAATGACAAAAAGCAAAGTAGTTACCGACATAATATTAGAGTTGTTAATGGTAGTTATTATAACACATGGTCATGATGTAGGTGGATATGGATAATTTTTTATAATACATTCTTTGAGGGTCTAACTTTATCACCTCATTAAATAAGTACTTTAGGAATATGGAAACAATAGTGCCAGGTACTTATGGATCTTTACTATATAAACTTGGATCTTAAAAATATCCATTGTATGATGCACTTTTGTCTAACAACTACTACCCTAAATGCAATAAATATAGAGAAGAAGAACAATCAATTGGTTCCTTCAAGAAACTTCCTTTCAGACTATACCTTCAACTAGATAATTGTTGTGGGGATAATAAGAATAGGTACTTCCATCCTTAATTATATTTAAAAAATGTTGAACCTTATATGAAACTCATGTTACATTTAAAATTCACAAAAGCATGTCTTTTTTATATGTATTTATTGTAATATTTATCTCTCCTTGTCTACAAAGGTGCTTTCATATTTCTAATTTTAAGACAAAGCCATAAGGACACTGATAACACATTTGGAACACTGTCTGAATGTATAAAGAGGAAAATTGTATGGAGTGTAGTAGAGATGATGGACACTTATAGGATGTGTGAAAATACAAGAAAATTCATGACATATTTGATTGAAGAGGTAGTGGATTTCAAAGAGTATGTTAATAGTTACCAGCTGAAGGGAAGAAATGAAATAGTAGGCTTGACAAAAGGTCAATACTTCCTTCTATGCATGGAGCAAGGTTGGCCCATTATGCATTGAAAAAAATCTATAAGAGATATAAATTGGTCCCCCATGATTACTTTATGGGGAAAAAAAGAAAATAGTGAGCCAAATGTTCTAGAAGTTAAACCAACAAACTGTATTTTAAAGACTTAAAAAATAGAAAAATGTCTCAAGATTCCATTATTGTTAAAGACTCAGATAGAAGTAGAAAAAAGAGTCAAAAAGAAATTAAATGTAACTTGAATAAGTATGTACAAAAATTTAATGAATTTTGTTTGAATATAAATAGTAATTAGAAGGATCTAACATGTTACTTCCAAACCATCCATGACATAATGAAAGAAGACATGTTCCCTTCTAAAGTTGAGTGCACATGAGAGTTTTGGCCTACAAATCATCATGGCATACCCATGCATAGAGATCTACATAAAATGTTTCATGATAGCAACCTTAATTTTGGAGTGGCATCTATAAATACATATGCTGGTCTAAGAAGCAAAAAAATAAGAATTGCATTTGATCTAGCTCAAGATGTGTAGATGGAGACATGTTATTTTTCAAACCTAATGATTTTATAGGAATGGAATACACATTATGGGTTACTAGAGCTAAAATCAATATTGAGATACTAAAAATAAATGGGGATATAAAATGAAGGGTCAATGTAGCTTGGTTTATCCTAGTTCATTTAGGGAAAAAAGATGCAAAAGAAGCTAAAATTTATTCAGGCTACTTAGACAAGAAATGGAAGCCAAACCCAACTGACACATCTTTACCATCCATACTCATAGATAGTATCATCTACACTTGGAAACCAAATAAAAATTGAAGAGGTCATACACTTGTTCTCACTAATTTTTTTAAAAGGCATTATAACAGACTATTTGAATGCATCATCCCATTAGAAACTAACAAAAATAGTGATAAAAGGATTGGGAAATTTGAAATGGTGTTTCCTTAATTTTGGAATGATAAATATGAATGTTTTTTTCAAAATTTAGTTCATTTTTTGAGAATGTATAATGTTTTATTATTTTATTTATTTATATTTATTTCTAGTGGCACTTCACATTTTGGGTCTTGGGAAACACACTTCAGCTTTTGAGTTTTATATTTTCTACTATGAAAATTTAGTATTTTGGTAACTATGCATTTATTTAATAGAATTTGATTGTTTGAACATCCACTTCACATTTTTACATCCTTCAAAATGGTCTTAAAAAAAGGTCTTCATAACTTACAAAAATGAGAATTTAGTACATCTTGGATTTTATGTTTTGTAAAATATAATTTTGTTAGTGTAGGTTTTTATTTTTCCCTATTATTTAATTAGGGAATATTATATATTTATGCATACATGGAGTTTTCCTACATTCATGGGATAGGCTAGCTTATGTGGAGATGTGTGTCATAGATGTGTCATAGGTGTCATAAGAATGTCATAAGTAACTCCTTTGACTGGCTATTTTGGGTATGGGAGTTACTTCTCTATTCTTAGCACCTTGTCACGACCTTTTGTGGAGGAGTTACAGTCTATTCTTGGGGTGCTTTGACCACCATTTGGGGATGAGTTACTTATGAGCTCTCCTATATGTATTCTTCATTATGGCCATCTCATGTTAATCAAATATTGGGTTTTGCTCCTATTTGTCTTTTACAAATTATCTCTTTTAGTGTTTTTACTTTGCTTTAGCTTCTTTTTGGTGTGCACCAGCTTCATCTCATGTGATCACCTAACCATTGCATTCATGTTATTTAAACCCTGGAAACAACTTTGATATGGTATCAGAGCTTGGGGTTGAGTAGACTTCATTGTGCCCATTTGAATTAGCTTATCTTGCTCCCTAGTCAAGTCAGCAATGAATGAATCCAAAGAAGGCATTTTCTGTATAGTGCCAAGGGCACTTTTGTGGCATGGAAAGTGGAGACAAAGATTGAATAGCTTGGACCTAACTTTGTGAGAATAGAAAGGATGAGTTGATCATCTTTTTTCTCTATCCTACATTCTTTTAATTGCAATCTAAGGGCCTTAAACTTAGTGAAGAAGTCATGTAGGGTGTCAAAGTTGCTAGGACTTAGACTTATGAGTTCATTTTTGAGCTCATGACCTTTCATCTCATCAAGCTTTCCAAATAAGGTTTATAGGGTGTCCCATATGTCTTTGGGAGTCTTGGAGGTTTCTAAATGGAAGAGAAGTTTTGGAGACACGGACAAGCTCAGTAATCCATAGGCTTCATCACTACAGTTGTAAAACTTCACCTAAATTCATCTTAAAATGGATTCTTTTCAACTTAAACTCCTAACACCCTTCAACTATCATGAATGGAAGGTTAAAATGTCAATCATTCTTATAAGTAAAGGGTTGTATAGGATCACCATGGGTACTAAAGTAGAACCCAACACTGATGCTAAAAAGATCAAGTGGTACAACCGTAGTGATGAAGCCTATGGATTATTGAGCTTATATGTGTCTCCAAAAATTCTCTTCCATTTAGAAACCTCCAAGACTCCCAAAGACATATGGGACACCCTAGAAACCTTATTTGGGAAGCTTGATGAGATGAGAGGTCATGAGCTCAAAAATGAACTCATAAGTCTAAGTCTTAGCAACTTTGACACCCTACAGGACTTTTTCACTAAATTTAAGGCCCTTAGATTAAAATTGAGAGAATGCGGGATAGAGAAGAAAGATGATCAACTCATCCTTTCTATTCTCACAAAGTTAGGTCCAAGCTATTCAGTCTTTGTCTCCACTTTCCATGCCACCAAAAGTGCCCTTGGCACTACATGGAAAATGCCTTCTTTGGATTCATTCATTGCCAACTTGACTAGGGAGCAAGATAAGCTAATTCAAATGGGCACAATGAAGTCTACTCAACCCCAAGCTTTGATAGCTGGGAATGGTAAGGATAAGACTTCAAAAAAGGAGAAGAAAAAAAGAACAAGGACCAAGAGAAGAAGAAAGTAAACAACAATCCTACCAAAAATAACACTGAGTCTTCCTCCTCCAATGCTAAACCTAAGAAGGAGAAGGTTAAGTGTGCCTATTGTAAGAAGGTAGGGCATGATGACCACAAATGCATGAAGAAACAAATAGATCACCTAAATCATCTTCTAGAGAAGCACAACATAGGTGTTCCTGAGGCCATCAAGCAGAATTCATCTACCCAAGATTCTACTAAGGCAAAAGGCAAGGGTAAGGAAAAAGAAAAGGGCAAGGCCCTTGTAGCTACAACAACTTCTACATCTTCATGGGTCATTGACTCGGGTGCTTCTCACCACATGGGCTCTTCCCTAGTTGATTTTTCATCTTTAGAGCCTTGTAGCATGACTTCAATTAGTTTGGGTGATGACACATCAATTTACATTACAGGGAGAGGGTCAGTTGAAATGGAAGGAGGAACATTCAATAATGTTCTAAGTGTTCCCTCTCTTTTAACCAATCTCTTATCAGTGTACCAAATCACTCACATTGGTCAAGGCATGAGAGTTAAGTTTTCACTAGATTCAGTGGCTATTAGGGAGTTGCATAGTGATACTACAGTGGCAGTGGGTAGGGCAGATCACCAAGAAAGGTTATACACATTCTCACATTTTCCACTTGATTCTTCTCCAATAGAATTGCTGACTCATTCAGATTGAGTTAGCAAATTATGGCATGAGCGGTTTGGCCACCTTAACTACCACTACCTTGAGCAAATTTGCAGACATGACATGGTCATTGGCTTGCCTCGTGTCTAATTCTCAAAAGGACTTTGTGAGGGTTGCTCCCTTGGGAAGCATCCCAAAGAAAAATTTGACAAAGGCAAAGCTTGGAGGGCTTCACAACCTTTAGAGTTAGTCCACAGTGATGTATCGGGACCCTTTCCCAAACCATCTTTCACAAGGGCCAAGTACATCCTCACTTTCATTGATGATTTCTCTAGTTACACTTGGATATATTTTCTCAAACAAAAGTCTGAAGTGTTTGAAAAAATTTTAGACTTCAAGGCTCTTATTGAGAAATAGAGTGAGAAATCCATCAAGGTTCTTTGAACTGATAATGGAGAGGAGTATGTCAGCAACAGGTTTGAGTAGTTTTGCACCATAGAGGGGATTAATTTGTAGTGCATAGTCACTTATATTCCTTCACATAATGGGGTTACAAAATGCAAAAATAGGTTCTTAAACGAGATGGGTAGCTATATGATTCAATCCAAATCCTTAGCACCACAATACTAGGTTGAAGCCATCAATTGTGCTTGCTACATTCAAAATAGATTTCCTTAAAAAAATTTAAAAGGGATAACACCCTTTAAAGCTTGGCGTAAAAGGAAACCTGATGTTGAGCACCTTAGGGTTTTTGGATCCCCAGCCATGGCCCACATACAAAAGAAGAAACATGAAGCTATAGAATGTCAGTCCAAGCCTTACATCTTTATAGGATATCTGGATGGTGTTAAGGGGTATCACCTTCTAGATCTGACCACTCTTGAGTTATTCATTGAGAGAAGTGTCCACTTTTAGGAGAGTTCTAGAGACTCGACACTTGGCACTTCTTATCTCTCATTGGATCTACTTCTTCATGATGATTCTTTAGATTCAGATTAGCCACAATAGGTTCCTGAGCTAGAGACATCTTCTTCTTCTTTGAGTTTAGATAGTAAGGACAGTGATGCAGAGTCATCCACCTCTAGTCAGTCAGAGGATGAGTTAGCACCCAATTTGCCCACTTTTGGGCCACTTTGGGCCAAATAGACACTTGAGAGTGTTAGCACTTGGGCAAGAGATCCCATAGATGACAAATGTATTAGGGGAGATTTTTAGAGAGATCCACATGCCTTCTTTACCTCAATTTCAAATCCATAGACTTTTCGATAGGCATCAGGAGTACCTGAGTGGGATAGTGCTATGGAGGAAGAATATTCTTCCTTAATCAAAAATCACACTTGGGACTTGACTTCACTTCCTAAGGGAAGGAAGATGATTCGATGTAGGTGGATATATCAGACCAAGTTTGTAGTAGATGGGTCTATTGATAAGTACAAGGCACGATTGGTTGCTAAGGGTTTCTCACAAGTGGAAGGGATTGACTACTTAGAGACCTTTTCACCCATTGCAAAGATGAATTTTATCTGACTCACCTTGGATATTGCCATAGCACATGGTTGGGATGTACACCAGATGGATGTGAAGAGTGCCTTCCTTCACGAAGACCTAAAAGAGGAGATCTACATGGAGCAACCACTAGGATTTGTTCAAGATTCTTCCTTAGTATGCAGACTTAGGAAATCTATCTATGGCCTCAAATAGGCCCCTTAGGATTGGTATGCCAAGATGGATTCCTTCTTTCTCATAGTAGGTTTCACTAGGTGTCATTCTAACTCTAATGTCTACTTCTTATGGTAGGATGATTTACTCCTGATTTTGGTTCTATATGTTGATGACCTTTTGATCACCAAGAGTTCTTCATTAGCTATTATAGTGGTGAAGGCATCTCTCCAAGATAGATTTGACATGACAAACTTGGGTTTATTGCACTACTTCCTTGGCATTGAGATCTCATAGTTAGATTCAGGGATTTCTCTTGCACAACCTAAGTATGCTCTTGATTTATTGTCTCAGATTCACATGGCTGATTGCAAGCCATCTCTGATTCCCTTTCTATTAGGAGTCAAGCTTGAGGCTAACTATTCTTCACCATTGGTTGATGCCACTTGGTATCAATAACTTGTTAGTAGTCTCATCTACTTGACTCACACTAGGCCTGACATATCATATGTAGTGGGACTCATCTCTAGATTTATGCAGGAACCTCATGAGCTTCATTGGAAAGTAGCTTAGAGGATCTTGCATTACATACAGGGTTCACATAGATATGGGATTCATTATAGATTTGGCATAGAGGTTGACTTGGTTGGATATACAAATTTAGATTGGGCTGGTGATTCACAGACTTGCAAGTCCACTTCTAGTTATAATTTCTCTCTAGGTTCTGGTCCTATCAGTTGGTTTAGCAAGAAGCAGAATGTTATTGCTATATCATCTATAGAGGTAGAGTACAAGGGAGTTGTTAATGCAACTACTAAGGCTATTTGGTTTTAGGGAATACTTTCTAAGTTTGGCATTCCTATCAGGTAGCCCACCATCATTTATTGTGACAACCAGAGTACCATTTAGATTTGTAGGAATCCAGTTCAGCACTAGTGAACCAAGCACATAGAGATTCACATGCATTTCATTTGGGAGATTATTCATAGTTAGGTCATTGACTTGATATTTTTCCAGTCTTTAGAGTAGGTTACAAACATCTTCACCAAACCTTTCACCAAGAGCAAGTTCATTCATCTATGATCTCTTCTTGGGGTGCGGTCCACATTTGTAGTAGCATCATCTTTGGGGGGGGCCCACTAGCCTCTTCATTTCTTTTTTATCTCTCTTTTGGGGGGGCGAGTTTTTTCCTATGGGTTTTCTCCTTTTCTCTATCTTATGTGAGATTGCATTTGTACATGGGTACCTTATCAGGCCTAGTTGTCGAGACCCATTTACATTTCCACACTGCCCATCTAAGTTGTGCTTATGGGGGGGTGTTAGTGTAGGTTTTTATTTTTCCCTATTATTTAATTATGGAATATTATATATTTGTGCATACATGGATTTTTCCTACATTCATGGGATAGGCTAGCTTATGTGGAGATGTGTGTCATAGATGTGTCATAGGTGTCATAAGAATGTCATAAGTAACTCCTTTGACTGGCTATTCCAGGTATGGGAGTTACTTCTCTATTCTTAGCACCTTGTCACCATATTTTGTGGAGGAGTTATAGTCTATTCTTAGGGTGCTTTTACCACCATTTGTATAGGAGTTACTTATGAGCTCTCCTATATGTATTCTTCATTATGGCCATCTCATGTTAATTAAATATTGGGTTTTGCTCCTATTTGTCTTTTGCAAATGATCTCTTTTAGTGTTTTCACTTTGCTTTAGCTTCTTTGTGGTGTGCACCAACTTCATCTCATATGATCACTTGACCATTGCATTTGCATTATTAGACCCTGGCAATAACTCTGATAAATTTGGCATTCTTATGTATGTAAAAAGGTCTTCAAGGTTTATGCCTTGGAACATCCCACTTGTGCATCAAGATTTTTTCTTTGGATTTTGTGTATCAAAAAATATTATTCAAATTTTCACATGACACCCTAGATTGTTTGAGATAATATGAGATAAACTTTGATGGTCATGAGGATGTCACTCAAATCAAATTAAACATATGACATGTGGCATCCTAATCATCCCAAAAGTTCTAAATCACATATCAACCAAACATGTGATTGTTGTATGAATTATTTTTCCTTAAAAAATATACCACTAAGTTTTATAATATCTATAAATGCATGGTCTATGAACCAATTTGAACAGTTTCATAATTTGGACTTATTGAAAATATATAATATAGATATGATTTATATGTTATAAGTCCAAGTAATTCTTGATGAAGTCTAATTTATTTATGATTTTTTTAAATACTAATAAATATATTATTGATGATTATTTTAAATAATTTGGACTTATAAAAAATACATTAGATAGATACGAGTTATTTGTAATAAGTCCAACTTAATCTCGATACAGTCTAATTTAATCCAGATACAATCCAATTCATTTCTGATAGTTTTTAAAATTTTGGATTGTTGATAAGTCCAAATTATACAAAATAGTCCTTCCTATTGAATATTTATTTTATATGATATAAATAAGGACTTCCAAGTACAATACCACAATTATCAAGAAGAACTACATCTAACTCTACCTCATAAATTAATTTAGAGGTGATTATAATCTCAACCTGTATGTTTTAGTGACTTGTAATTTAACATCATCACACACCTATCCCAAAGGGTATGGTTTAGGAATTGGTTTAATATTAAACCTTAATTTGTTCATAACTTCTTCAAAATGAGATTAGGTTTAGATCATGTATAAAAAAGAGTATCTATCTTAGTCTCATTAGAAATAACTCTAATGCAAAAAATCTCACTTCATCATGAATAGATTTAGAATGAGAAGTATGAGATTTAATGATAGAAGAGGAAGAAGATGAACCTTTCATACTCATGGTGGCAACCTTGATCTCTTCACAAAAATCAGAGCCAAGATCTTATTGTACTAATGCAGTAGTCTTCTTACCTTTATTATTACCAAAACATTTTGGCCTATATTCTAGGTGGAACTTCCAACACTTAGAATCTTCACATCCTTATCTCTTACAACAAGAGAAAAAAGGATTCCCATCTTATTTATTGACTATGGAAGTATGTTTCATTTTACCTTTTCATTTACCTTTGATTTTAGGTGGTTTATTTGCCTTCTTTATGAAGTTCTCTCTTTCCTTGGTCACATTACCCCTTTATTCAATATGGGTAGCTTGGACATACACTTCATCAGCATTAGTGGGGTTAAACATGAGTATCATATGCCTCAAATAACTATGTAACCCACCAATATATTTCAAAAGAGTCTCTTAAAATGCCCAAAATCAAATACCTTTTATTAAACTCTTGAGTGTAATATTATACACTCAGACCCTTTGATTACCTTAAATGTTTCAAATCCATAGTAATTTGTTGAATGTATCCTAATGGATAAAATTGCTTTTTAGTAAAAAAACAAAGTCACTCCAAGAATAAATCACTTTACCATGCTTTACAAGATCTTATTATGTATTAGTCTCCCACCAAATGAGTGTTTTACCACCTAATTAAAGAGTAGTTAGATGAATTTTTGATTCATCACCTGTAATCTTCTAAACCCTACAATACACTTCATCCTACTTGATACAATGATCCAATTTATCTACACTAATCTCTCCACTATAAACTAGAAAATAAAACTTAACATCAAGATTTATCTTGGAAGAAACAAAATTAGAAAAATTATTTTATTCATCAAAATAAAATCTAGAAGGTTTGGGAGGAGATGGAGGAGATTTAGGAGGTTCTTCTCCTTTACCCTTACCATTGGTTGAGGGTTTGTCCTCTTATTTAAATTAGTTTTCACCTTTGATCCTATTCATCCTTTCATAGAACAACAATTCTACCATTCTCTTCATCTTTAGAAAATATTTATGGAAAGTTTCTTCTAATTTTAATTATACCCTAGAAGGATTCATGGCTTGACTTGCACGTTTTACACCAATTTCTAGGTTATATTCTTCAAGTTATCCTTCACCACACTTGCTCTTAGACCTATTTAACATGCAAAACTAAAACTTGAAAATCTAAAAACCATGTTAAAATATCCTTGATAAACTACTATGATACCAAACTTGATATGAATTGTTTGTTAATGCTAAACACACTATTTAACAAATTTTGGAGACTCATGAAAGTTTTCTCAATGTCCATATTTTTACATGAAATTATATTATTTTATTAAAAACCATATTTAATACTAATTATAAACATAAATTAAATGAATATAAACATATAAAATGAAAACCAAATTTATAATGGAGTTCACCCTTTTGGGGGATACATCTTTGTGTCTAAATATCACTCCAACCAATCTGATAAATTGTGTAAAATACACTTTTTGTATAATGTTTACACAAAAATATGAATTTAGTTTGAAAAAATAACCTATAATCTATCTATATGAGGTTTATTCAAAAAAATCATATATGGAAGTTGTTTTTTCCTACTAAAGAATAGTTGCTTACTTGTTTCTTACTTGCTTTTCTTCAAAGGGATAAAAAACAAGTTTTTCTCTTTGTACTTTTTAAAATACAATAATGAGCCTTTTGTAATGTTTCCATGTATTTTAGGATGTATTTAATCACATATTAATAGGGATTTTTAATAATAGTGTTTTTAAATTAAAATTTTCAACACCATATGAATATGTCTTAAGATCAATATTTATATTAGGGATGTTTTTAGATGCTACATGTGTCAAGGTACCATTGGTACATGAGTCAATCCCTGATCAGGCCACTTGTGCACATTTATTCACCATTATAACTTCATCATTGTACCCTATTTGGATTTTTATTTAACATGCCATAACTTTTGTATATTAAGTTCATTTGAATCCATTTTAATTATATTGTAAATATCTCTAGTAGTTCTTCGATGTGTGGGTAGTTTCATGAATATTTCATAACATATGATTAAATATGTGTGGGGATCCTCATGGACTACTTGGATACAAAATATATATGTAATACAATTTAAATTACATATATTCATCAAGTACAAACATTTTATTTAAGTATTCAAAGTTTAAGGCATTATATATGAGTAACCTATATAGTCAGTGATAATTACTCATCCTCCCCCACAACCATAAAATTTGGTTGTGGCACTATTGTAACATAAATTTTCACCCTTAGAGAGGGTTATTTAGGCTCTCTCCAACTGAGGTAAAATATGGGAACAACCCCAGGTTATGGGTCACCTATGGTGGGGTTGGACCTCTAGAGAAGGCTGACTTCCTCTTGATGAAACGCCTATATTAATGTTTACACTAAGAAAAGGGTTAGAAAGGGGAAATGGGTTCCTAATAAATCTAACTAGGTGATGCACCAATTTTAAATGAGAACTCACATAAGCATGAAGTAAACATTAAGGAAGTATACATTAATTCCATCTCACACAATCTCACAAAACTTAGCTAGTTGCATAAGTGTTTCATATACTAGGTTTAGGAAACAATGAATGAAGGTAAAGAGGAGTTCTAAGACTCACTGAGAGATTACATCAATGATATAAATAATAGTAATTTAGACCTGTAACTAACTTGAATACACCTAGAAATGAGCAAGAAAGAAGGGCAATGGGCATGGAAGATTCTCCTTCACAATGTCATCATGCACAAGATTTGCTACAAAAAATTTAGAAGGGAGAGATAGATAAAGAAATTATTTATTACTTCAAGAGGTCTTTCATAAATTTTTTTATAGGGTCTATCCTTATCAAATGTGAGTCTCTGCTCTTCTAGAATTGAGAGATAATTTCTTACCAAAAGTGAGAGAGCTTAAAAAATGGGAAAGAGTAGGAGATATATAGAAAGGGTAAAGAAAGAGGGGAAGAACACCATCTAAGATCATTAAATGAACTACCATAACATTTAAATTAATGTTCAACCACATTTTGATCAAATCAAGACATAATCTATTATAGACAAATTTACCTTTGTTTGTCCCAATAGCCTTTGAGCTCTTTGAAAATCATACTAAAAGAAAAAAATGTGTTTTGGATGATGAGTCATACTCCTGATAAGAATAAAAACCCTTATATATTTCTTAAAAATCCATTAAATGCTCCAACTAATTCCTCCAACCACCATATCTCCATCTTGGGACTTTATGCCATCTTTTACTTGGCTTGCTTATAAGAACAAAATATTTATATCCATCAACCTGACTGAACAATGACTTGTCTACTTTAGGGGGTTGGATGTTTTTATTTATCTAATATATGACTATGTCTAAGGATGAGAAAAATATTTATTAATCACATACCTACCCTTATCACCATATTTGAGCACCAATATTACTATAAATTGAAAACCAATCTCATTTATTAGTTTTAATATAACTATATCCATGAAGAGATTACAAACTATGTAGCATCATCTCTGAACCATATTAGGTCTAAATATACCTATTCTACCTTTTAAACTTATGGAACCCAATGGCTTATTATACATAACATTAAAAATATAATAAAAATAAGTCTACATGCTCTAGATCTTCTAACAAAGGCCTTGATTGAGATTTAATAGTGTCCTTTGAAATATCTACCCTAGTTCAACCTTAGGTTGAATTTGCTCCTTGTTGAAGTCCCTTAGATTTCAAATTTTAATTTTGACCATTGATCTTAATCTAGGATCCTTGACTTGTGCCATTTTTTAGCTCCACATTCATCCATGGGATACATTGACTCTTTGACCTCTTGTTCACCATCAATAGTTATCTGTATGGATGAACCCAAACCATAGATCTTCTGATAGTCTAACATGGTTGAGACACTTGTCACCCATGAATTTTTTATTAATATCCATTGATATTTTGACCCATTACTCACCATTATATCTATTTTATATGAATATACATGCACCATCAATCTGCCTAGACCCACTGACTTAAGCTTCATCTGTACACCATTGGATATGGATTCTTCTCCTAAGATTATGCCACTTATCACTTGTGCATTCAACTTGGAGTTCCTTTGACCTTTTAACTTAATGCTCATCATTAATCTTTGATGTATGATCAAATGTACTCCATTAGATATTTGGGACCCATTAACATCACTAGGTTTATACTCTCCATTAGATTTGATATGAGCACCTAAGATCTTGCAACTTGTCATCTCCATGTTAAACCTTGGAAATTTTGAATTCAAATGGTTATTTTACAAAGCTCAAACTTGATGTCCTTGTGCACATCTCATTCTATTTGTTTAAATTTGAAATCTTATAACTTGTGATAGATAATTCATCAAGTCATGAAATTTATAGAGAATGTTTAAGGCATGAGGAAATTTCTATCCATGTGATCTTTTGGCTTGAGAGGCTTTGTATGTGAAATTGTTAAATACACAATCAATATGACCCATATATTTCTACATGATGTGTCATGATGGTTTGGTTCTTCTAGGCTTTCCCAAGAAATTATTGTCCCTTTATAAGGCTCCAATGAACTTCTAAGACTTTGTGCAACCTAATTCATGCCCCTCAATGCTTGAAACACCAAAAAAACCTACTGGTCTTCTTTACTTCATAACTCTAGACCTATTTTAAGACGTGCTTCTCAAATATCAATAAAACACACTTTAAGCTTGCTTAAAGTGTTTCAAAAGCTTTGTAATATAAATGATATCTTATTCTTCTACTTTTGATCCAATCATTCCATCCAAGACTCTACTCATTTGTTCAAACTATTTCTAGGAAAAATATTCTTATGTGGGCTAAATTTGGATAACATTTCTAGTGACATCTTGGGGTTGCATGCCTATTACGTAAGAGATTAGTATCCTTGAACTGATCCATTGGTCATGGCATCTTTTGATTTCTTCCCAACTAAAATTATAGTGATATTGATGGAAGGCTGACCCTTTCTGAAAACTCCTCATGAAGCAAAAAGGAACACAAAGAGAAAAATAAAAAACTATGCCCTAGGATCTTATTAAAAGGGAAACACACAACTGAAAGGAAATGTGCATAAAGCACTTAGAGGAAAGCATTAAAAACTACTCTAATATGTTACAATATCATACAATGGTTACAAAATATTTTAATAACAAGAATTTAAATGAATTCTATTGACTGGTATGGGTAATACCTCCACATCTAGTTGGGCATGTTGAAAAGAATTATTTTTTTTACATCCATGGATCAAATAAGTACCACTCTACAAGCTATCAAAATTGGTGTGGTTGCTTGGCTTGGTGTTATTTGAGTCCCATTTGAGGACTAGGTCCCCTTCCTTAAAGTCCCTTGCTATGGCTCTCTTGTCAAAGGATTTTTTGACCTGATCTTGATGTGAATCTAATGTATTCATGGAAAGGTCCCTATTTTCTTCAAGATCCATGAGCTCTACCATACTCATGTTCATAGGCTCACTCTCTATCAACTCAAGCTAATGGGATAATTCCATTGTAGGCATTTCAAGAGAGATGGGCAATATGGATTCCCTTCCATATACAAGGACATATGGATAATTTCTAATGGTAGCTTTGGGAGTCACTCTATCAACCCATAAGGCTATCTTTAGCTTTGTATACCACATTCTTTGATTCTCTTCCATGGTCATCTTGATAATCCTTATCAAGTTATTATTTGTAGGCTTTACCAATACATTACCTTGGGGGTAGTAATTAGAGGACGTAATGAGGCAGATGCCTAGCTTGAATTCTCATTCACTTATATTCATTCCCACAAATTCTAAGCATTATTAGAAATTATAGTAGTCAGGACACTAAACCTAGTCACTATGTTATCATAGAAGTCCAATACTACTGTTTCATTAGTTTCTTTTAAGTAAATTTATTCTACCTACCTAGTGAAGTATTCAATTCTAGTGAGCACCCATTTATTCCCTACACTTGAAGGTGGATTTGTCATTCCTATAAAGTCCAACCCTCATTTCATGAAGGGTTGTTCCACCTGAATTAGGTTTAGAGGATGATATACTAATATTTATTTTCCTACAAATAGAGCACACTTCTGACATTTGTTGACCCATGCATAGGCATCCTTGAAAAGGTTGGGCTAGTAATAACCAGCTTTTATTACCTTTGTTTCTATTATTCATAGAGAAAAATGGCCACCTGTAGGTCCATCATGAAACTACCTGAAAAGTTTTATCATTTGATTGCCATTAATGCACCTAAGAAGTACCCCATTGATGTCCTTTCTAAATAAAACCACATTAATAAATGCATAAGGTATGGACTAAAGTTTGAAATACCTTATTTTTTCTCTATCCAAACCTTGGGGGCATTCTCCTATCATCAAGAAATATGTTGTATCTTGGAGCCAACTATTATGAAGTGGAGATACATCTATTTGTGAGTTGTCTCATGTCACCAACACAATTTCTTTATCTTCTTAAAGGTCATCCACCATATGCTCACACAAGCCTTTGTCTCTTATCAGCTTGGTGACTTTGATTTCCACATCATACTTCATGACCTTGTAAATCCATCCTACTATTTTTCTCATTCAAATCCTTGTTAAGGAGAAAATCCCTCACTCAAGGATGAGACACCATAATATGATCCTTATTGTTAGAGAGCATTGGTATCAACTTTTTGAGGCTCCTTAAAAATTAAAGAACTTGAATTTCTATGAAATTTCACCTCACCTCATATCCCTCTAGTCCTTGACTAAAAAAGGCAATTGGTTTCTCAAGTCCTTCACCATTCTTCCACATCCGCATGGTTTATATATTGTCAATGTTAGCAAAGGTGTATAATATGAAATCCTTTGAGAAATTAGGATTCATGAGTGAGGGTTGCTAGGTAATGGCTTGATTGATGGCCTCAAATTCTATTTACCTTTATTTTACCAAGAAAACACTTAGCTCTTGTTCATCATGGTAGTGATGGGTTTGACTAGGTTTATAAAACTAGGTATAAACTTTATCACAAAGTTTATCTTCCCAAAGATGCTCTGAATTCCTTTCTTATGATTGGGTAGAAATAGTATGAATATAAAACTTATTGTATTAGGGTAAATATATAGTCATTCATTTGAAATAATGTGACCCAAAAGTTTGCCTTCATGAATAGAAAACACACATTTATTGGGATTTAAAGAGATCCCATAATCTTTACATATTTGGAAGATTAACCTTAGATGATCTAAGTGTGCACTAGCTTTCTTGGAGAAAATTTTGATGTCATCTAAGTAGAATAGTACCATTTTATTTAGAAAACCTTGGAAAGCCATGTCCATGGCTTTTTGGAAAGTTTCCCCAACATTTGACAATCTAAAAGGCATATTATAATAAGCATATGTGCCCCACTTTATGGTGAAGGTAGTATTATATCGATCTTCTTCTCTTACCAACACCTTGTTGTATCTTGAAAATCCATACAAAAGGGAGAATAATTGTAAACCAACAAATATTTGAATAAGTTTCTCCATAGATGGAAAAGGATAGTGATCCTTCAAAGATACCCTATTCAGATCCCTAAAGTCAACACATAATCTAATTTCCCCACTCTTCTTCCTCATAGGTACCAAATTGGCTACCCATGAGGAGTGATTAATGGGAAATATGATCTTAGATTCAATTAATTTGGTCAATTATTTCCTCATAATATCTTTGATTTTGGGGTTTATAAGCCTCTACTTCTATCTGGTAGGCTTGGCATTAGCCTCTAGTTTTATAGTGTGTTAGGAAAAATTGGGATCAAAGCCTCTCAAGTCACTATATTCCCAAGAAAATATGTCTACATATTCTTTACAAAATTATATAAAATAATGCCTTTAAGCTTTAGTGATTACCTTCCCAAGATTGAGGAGCTTGTCCTTGAAGATAAGGACTCCATAGTTCTCTTCACTTGTTGACATCACTACCTTGTCTTTTATCATATGATATCCCTAATGGAAAAGACATTCAAGGGTGAAAATACCTATAGGAATATTGTTATATCTCAACTAAACAATTTGATCCTCATACTGATGTTGAATCTTTTCCTAGTTTGTGGAGGAGAACTTTACTTTCTACTATAAAAAATATGCAATTTACTTGTCGGTATCAAAGACCTACCAATGAGCTTCATTGTCTGACACTGATGGTCTCACTACCACTTTAACATGTGGCTACACCTTGGTGTTTTTCAACTCATTGGGGATATTATATTGAGATCCCATATCTTCTAACATATCAACATGTCCATTTAGGTTATTTGGTAATTTTTGGATGTTAAAATCCTTGACTAGGTCCCACACTCTATGTTTTTAATACTTCATTAAAGGATTCTTGGTAATATTTTGACCTCTAGCTTGATGCACTATTAGCTCATTATCCCCATAAACTTGTAACTATTTGCTCCCTCTCTTACCATCCCATTGGAAGTTATGGATGAGACCCTCATATTATACTACATTGTAAGAGTAACTAAATTAGAACCTATAAGAAGATAAATACTTATCATTTGAGGGGGATACCAACATTGCACCTGCACCTGTTTCATGTTTGCTCCTTGAATCATCAAAGAATAATTTATATAATATACTAAGATCTTATTAAGGTCTAATGATGGATGACATGGACTAATTTTATTTATGTAATCAGTAGACACCCATGTCCCTCTCTTTAAATACTTCTAAGGGATCAACCAAATGGTTGTCATTCCATAGTTCATCCAAGAACATGTATGGTATCTCCTTAGGGTGAGTGTTTAATTCTTAACCAACTATGAATTCATCCTCGTTAAGAATAATGCAATTGGGATTTATGTTATTTAGCCCATAAGGCACTATGTGGAATTATTTAATGGGATCAGCCTTAATAGATACCTTGGTTCCATATCTTGTTTTAAATTCCATGTATGACCAATCTACTATAAGATAACCTCCAATCTTTGTAGTGAATTACTTGGATAGGCATAGGGAAAAAAAATGAGATACAACTAAGATAAACACATCTTGAGCCATTGAGACACTAGAAAAATCATGTAGGGTCAATTTGAGATCTCTAATCATACCAAATGGCTTAGTAGAAGAACCATCAAGCTGCAACACTCCTTTATATTGAGGCTTATACTTTAGACCAAGCTAATTAGCTATGGAATTTTACATTACTAAGGTGTTAGCCCCACTATCTACCAAGTAAATATGTACTAAGGAGTCACCAATTATTATTTAAATGTATAAGGGAGGAGGTTTGACCACCTTACTTGATTTCCCTTCACTAGGTCCTTTGGTTGCATTGGTGAGAACCATATTTTCTTTGCTTGGTTGCTTTTCAGGAACCTTGATATTTGATAATACTTCTTGAAGGATGTCTACCTAACCACACATGGAGAGCATATCCCACATTGGAACACTCAAATTGGACCTTTTTATTTGTTTAAAATGTTGATGGGTGAACCACCAACCTTTGGTTGTGCTTTGGGAGCCATAACTGTAACTTGAGTTTGTGAGTTATAAGGAACAAAGACATTCCCCTAATTTTGATTTCTTGGAGCTATTATAACCTTTGGAATATAAACATGTTGATTTGGATTTGATATTTAAGGATTAATGGTAGGAATATCTTTGACTAATTCTTGATTACCACCCATGTTCCTTCTTTTTAACCTTGTATTTATTGCCACTAGAATGTATGCCTAAATATAACTAACTTATTGATTAAGTTCATAAAACTCTTCCTGCTCATTATTCACCATTATATCACCTAATTGGCTTGGTATTTGGTCATGTATTTTACCTTTTTGAGGCTTTTCTAGTTTGATCATCATGGGTAGCTCTATGTTTTGAGCCATAAGAGCTTGATTGTATCCATAATTAGCATCCTGCTACCATTGATCATTGAAAGCTTGAGTGAAATTAGTGGTTGGAATAATGGATTTCCCAAAAGAATAATTCCAAGGCATTTTGCCCTCATCTTCTTGAGAAACATTATTTTGGATGGGGACAAAAGTGTTGTAAGTTCTTGTAACATTTATATTATAATTGCTCTATCTATTATAGTTAGGTTGCCCTTGTCCCTGGACTTGACCTTGGCCTTAGAAGTTTCCTTTATAGATTGGCCTATATGTTTGATAAGCTTACCTTTGATGTTGATATGAGGCTTGGTAATGCCTATTAAAATTTTTCTACCTCTTAACATTTACTATTTCATTTCCCAAGGATTGGAGCATGATCTTAAGCTCTTAAAAGTTATTTTATTCTTAGGAATCACTTGATTGACTAGTGGAAGCCTTTTCTTGCTTAGGTGAGGGTATAAAAACAATTATAAGTATAAGAGAAATGACAACAAGGGGAGGAATAGAAATGGGGGGTGGTCTAATCTTAGGGAATGAAGGAATGGGGGGTCTATGTGTAAGCCTACCAATCGACACCATACAATTTTTTTTTTGATTTACACCTCATTTGCATTTGGCAATGTGTTTCCTCCCATGGACTACATCATTACTGTAATGTCACTATTAAGGGATTTAAATATTATAACAAGGCAAAGTTAGGGGTATGCCTAATAGAGACTAGGATGCTATCCCATGTATTTTGGAACCTTGTATTGAATTATTGCATAACTTCATGAGGGACTCTTTGAATTATGGTTAATTACTCTATAAATGACAAATGGTCATTATTATCTTTAAATATTTTACATAATCTATCTCTATATTTGTCCCATGATGTAATATAATTAGCTTCAAGGTCTATACCAGCATAAGGCTTTACCTTTGAAGGAGATGGAAAATAACCTAATTTATACATTTTCCTTATTGATATCATGAATGTTGTAGAAGTTGGCTATATCCATGAGGTGCTTAGAAGGGGTTGTAGCTTGGTCTCTGGTAATAGAAGGGATAATTTTAAGAGTTGATACTATAATATGATCATACTTAGGGAGTTATAGAGGACTTTGACTATTAAAGGACAAAAAAGGGAAATCTCTAGGGCTTTCCATGGAAATGAAAAGGTTTAATAAATATCTTCTTAGAGGGGTAGGTTAAATTTGACCTAGGAACAAAGTTGCCTTTATATGGGTCTGTATAAGTAAATCTTTATCTCTTTATTGAGTTTAGAAATGAAATTAAAGGGAATGCCACTATAATATGACCTTTTAGTCACATTTGGCATGGGATATAGTTACTAATATACTACCAAAAATTTTATTCTTCTTTTGGAGTTGCCAAATGATGTTTCTTGGAAGATATAACTACTATAAATTGATCAAACCAACATCAAACTTTGACCAATATTATTTGAACTATAGTCCCACTGGGTGTGATAAAAACTATTATAACATCAATTTACACCCTTGGAGAGGGTTCTTCAAGTTCTCTCCAATTAAGATACACTATGGGAACAACCCTAGGTTGTGGGCCACCTATGGTGGGGTTGGACCTCTAGAGAAGGCTAATTACTCTTGATGGATCACATGTAGTAATGTTTTAAATAAGAAAATGATTATAAAGGGGAAAAGGGTTTCTAAAAAAGTTAACTAGGTGATGCAACAATTTTAAATGAAAAATCACATAAGTATGAAGTAAACAATGAGGAAGCACGAGATAATGCTAACTCACACAATCTCACAAAACTTAGCTAGTTGTATAAGTGTTTCATAAAATAGGTTAAGGAAGCAATGAATGAAATCAAAGAGGAGTTATAATACTTAATAAGATCTTATATCAATGATAGAAAAAACACTAATTTAGATCTACAACTAACTTGAAGACACCTAGAAATGAGCAAGAAAGAAGGATAATGGGCATGGAAAATTCTCCTTCACAATGCCATCATGCACAATATTTTCTACACATAATTTATAGGGGATATAATAAAATAAAATATTTATTTCTTTAAGAGTTATTTAATACAAATTTTGATAGGGTCTATCCTTATCAAATGTGAGTCTTTACTCTTATAGAATTGAGAGAGAATTTTTTACCAAAAGTGAGAGAGATTATAAAATGGGAAAGAATGAGAGATATAGATAAAGGAAAAAGATAGAGGGGAGAACACCATATCATTAAATTAACTACCACCACCATTAAATGAATTCTCAACCACATTTTGATCAAATAAAGACATAATGTATCATAAAAAAATTAACCTTTATTTGTCTCATAGCCGTTGAGCTCTTTAAAAATCATACCAAAGACAATATTGTATTTTGGGAAATGAGTCATGCTTATGATAAGAAGAATAACCCTTATATATTTCATATAAATCCATTAAATGTTACAACTACTTCCTCTAACCAATATATCTCCATCTTGGGACTCTACACCATCTTCTACTTGGCTTGCTTATAAGGACAAAATATTTATGGCCATTAACCTGACTGAACCATGACTATGTTTGATTTAAGTTGATAAATTTTCCTATTTGTCAAATCTATGAATATTTTGAAGAATGATACCCCTCTCCATTATTCATATACCTATCTTTATTTCCATATTTGAGCACCAATATTACTATAGATTGAATACCAATCTCATTTATTAGTTTTCATATAGCTATATCCATGAAGACCTTACATACTATGTAGAATCAAACTTGAACTATATTAGCTCTAAAAAGACATATTTTTCCTTTGAAACTTATGTAATCTAATGTATTATTGTACGCAATTTTGAAAACACAAGAAAATTGAGTCTACATGTTCTGGATCCTCTAACAGTGGCCTCGACTGAGCTTCAATGGTGTCCTTTGAAATATTCACCCTGGTTCAACCTTAGGTCACATTTTATCCCCATTTAATTCATTTAAAGTTTTAATTTTAATGTTATACATTAAAATTAATCTAGGCTCCTCAGCTTATGCCATCTGTCAGCTCTATATTCATCCTTAGGATATGCTGACTCTTTGACCTATCAATGACCATCGATATTTATTTTTATGAATAAATGCTAGCCATATATATTATTCCAATATAATTTGGTTGAGACACTTGTCACATATGAATTTTATATTAAGATCCATAGACCTTTTGACCCATTACTCATCGTTAGATCTATTTTATTTGATTACATGTGCATTATCGATCTGCCTGGACCCACTGAATCAAGATTCATCTACACACCATTGGATTTGGATTTTAATATTAAGATTAAGCCACTTTTCACTTGAGCATTCATCTTAGATATCTTTTGACCTTTTGACTTGATGGTCAACATTTTTATTTGATGCAAGATCAAATGTGCTCCATTGGATATTTGGGACCCACTGACATTGTCAGGTTTCTACTCATAATTGGATTTGATATGGGCACTTGAGATCTTTTCACTTGTTATCTCTACATTAAATCTTAGGAAATTTTAATTTAAATGGATATTTTGCAAATCTTAAACTTGATGTCTGCATGCACATCTCATTCTACTTGTTTAATTTTGAATGCTTATAACTTGGGATAGACAATTCATCAAGTCACAAAATTCATAAATAATGTCCAAGGGATGAATAAATTTCTATCCATGTGATATTTTGGCTTGAGAGGATTTCTAAGTGAACTTATTAAATTAAAAATCAAGATGACTCATTAATTTCTACTTGACGTGCCATTATGGTCTATTTCTTGTAAGCTCATATAAGAAACTGTTGTCTTTTTATAAGGCTCCAATTAAATTCTAAGACTTTGTAAAATTTGATTCATGCCCTTGAATTCTTGAAACATCATGAAAACTTTTTGATCTTCTTTACTTTTAAACTCTAGAACTACTTCAATACTTGCTTCTCAAAGATCAATAAAACACACTTTAAGCTTGCTTAAAGTGTTTCAAAAGCTTTATAAGCAATATGAGATATTCTTATTCCTACTTTTGTTCCACTCATTCCATCTAGGACTCTGCTCATCTGTTCAAACCATTTCTAGGCAAAATATTCTTATAAGGGGCAAATTTGGCCAATAGGCACCTATCCAAGAGAATAATACAAATTAAATTGTGTCACCTATCTAAGAGCATAGTATAAAATTAGTTGTTCAACCTATATATAATATTTATATATAGTTAGTACAAAGGAGAGTGGTATGCATTCTTAAGTATAAATCTGCGTATCAAATATTTACTCAAAATGAAAAAAAAAAAAATATTATACAATGCACCCCAAGGTAGTACCTTAGCCAATCCAACACATTCTATAATAAACATAGGTAATGAGACCTTCTCATATTATATAATAGAGACTATGAAGTCTTGCACATTCTAAAGTTACACATCATATAAAAGATACTCTGGTTAATGATCAAGATAATTACACTAGATCAATTATGCTTTTTAAGATTTATATTCACCTATGTGTTGCACTTTTCACCTAAGAAAAGTCACCCTTTAAATCTATGATCCAAGAATGAACTACAGTCCTCCCATTGATGAAATCATACGTTAGTTTAATTTCAAACATATCAAAAATTCATATATATATATATATATGTATATATATGTGTATGTATATATATATGTATATATATATATATATATATATATATATATATTAAAAATACAAAAACATTCAAAATATTTCTCAAAAATAAAAAATTAGGACCTAAGCCTTACATGAGTTACTAGTTTACTTCTTTACATCTATTATTTATCACATATTTTGGTAGATAGCATATTTATTTCCAAACACACATGAATTTCATGAGGTATATGATTGTGATACAAGACATACATATCTACATGGATTCCTTGATGATGGATACCTTTTTACCTAGGGTCCATGCATATTTTTAGGGCATATAATTCTATAAGTTACATTAAAATGGATTATATCTTTCTATGACCCCTATACCATTTCAAGATACATATCTAATAAGTGTGTTTCTAATTAATTAGATCTTACATTGTGATACATGGATATGTTACTTTTTTATATTATGACATTGATACATATGGATGAAATGGATGAATTTCATGTGTTCTATGATCCTTTGATGTTGTTTAATTTCTTGCATTATAGGCTAAACATTGCTTACTTATTATGTTTGGCCCTTAACCCTTGTGTGAAATAATTTATTGAACACATATATGATATTTGTTCTTAGTATTTTTGAAATTTTAACATGTCCATTTTTTAATTCCTTGAACCATTTTTTTGTGATATTTGAACGTGTCCCTTGTTGTGACATTTTTAATGTCCTTTTCATGCAATTATTGGCACGGTTTATTGGTATATATTCATTTCCATTATGTGTAACCCTTGGTATTATATAATGACATTGTGTATTTTGGTTTTTGTGTTTTACAAGATTTATTAGTGGTGCCATGATATTTATCACACACTTTTATTTCATAGTCTACTTCAGATATTGTTAATTTACTATGTACCTCATTGCTATATCTATCTATACACATCACTTGTATACCTTGCATTCAATATATTACATACATTATTAAATTAAAATTTAATTACTATGATGACATACTCTCCACATGATGACATGATACTACATGATTATATATTTATCATATGATAAAATTAACTCTTATTTTAAGATGAGTGACTTATAAGCTACATCCCTCATCTCAAAGGGGTGAGTCAGGGGGGTGGGTGACAGTTTTGGGGGGAATAATAGTGGGACTATCTTAGATATCCAATCCTTCATGAACAAAAAAACGATTATGAGACAAGGTACAAGTTTCAAAGATAAAGAGTACATTTTTCAAGGATATATAGTACACGGTTCAAAGAATTTAAAGTAATTCAAATATCAGATTCTATGATAAATTACATGTTTTCAAAGATTAAAATTAAGTTATAAATAAAACACATGACATATATTTACACATTGATAAATATTATGGGTACATATGAGATAGCATATTCACTCACTTTTTCAAAAAAATTGAAGTATAGAATCATACATACATGAATGCATATGCATGAGCATATGAAAAATAGTTACAAGATAAAATTTATATGTTGAAAATATAGATACAATTTATCATATAGGTGAATGGATTTATAAATAACTAACACATATTTATGGGGAATGATGCTTAATCATGCTTGTATACATGTTTCAAAGTTAAAAAGACATGATACTTATTAATGCACATTTTAAAAATAAAAAATTATAGTTTCAAAGGTAAATGGATGAGTAATATGGTCATGGTGGGGGAATGAATATTATTCATTCTATTTAAATCATGAAAAAATAAAATATAGATCTATTTATTATAGTGTGGTTCGATCTATTATGGGTAATGTACATTTGAGTCTAGTGACAATCAATACCCTTCACATTACTTATAATAAACCAATTTTGTGGTTCCATATTTTTTTATGGGTAATGTATGTTTGAGTATATTGAAACTAAAAAACCTTGAAATATACATATTTCTAACTTAAGGGATTGATTATTTATTCAAAATTAGGATTTGATCACTCTGAAATCACCATTAGTTCGAATTCTCTAAGTGTTTCAATAAGGGGGCATATTTCTCCATGATATTTTGCATGTTATAGGGAAATTTTATTTTATCTCCATATAATTATACTCCTTCCTCACTCTCCTCTTAATTTTTCAATTTCTAAAATTCATTTAAAAAAAATCAAATACACATAAATGAATACTTCATGTGTTGTTAAAGGGTTTGTTAAATTTGAGTGCCTTGCATAATTGGATTATCATCTCAAATAAAAAGTGTGTTGTACACACTCATGTTTAATTATTTATCATTTAATTTATAAATTCCATTACTAAAATAAAAGAGGTGGATGTAGACACATAAAATTGGTCACATGTACTTAGCAATGTTAATTCTTAAGACATCCTAAACTGCATGAATTATGCCCAAATACATGACTTTCATTCAAAATTAATCTATATGTGGGTTTTAACCTTTCATTATCATCATTACTATATATAAATTTCTAATTCAAATTATCAAACTACTTCATACTACCCTTAAAGAGTCTCCAACTAAGGATAATTGTCCATGATTTTTTAGAACAGGTTCATGCTAGGTGGACAAGAGCACTACTAGGTCCTATCCACCTTTAGTATCCACTCCCATTCCTAATAAAACCCAGTTTAAAAATTTTAATTATTAGTTTTGGTCTTCCCACATGTTTCATAAGGTTATCTTAAATAAATTATCAAAAAGTTTTCCTATAAATACACATCAAAGTTCATTCATTATCCCCACTTGGCCACTACTTGTTTCCTATATTACACACTATTTCACATTGATAATATATTCTATATTATTTAATAATTCAAGATAAATCATAATGATAAACAATAATTAAAGTATAAATCATCTCGAATAAAGTCAAGAGCTATCATTATCAAGTATTAAAACCTTATTTCTAGCTACATACACATAGTCAAGGAGAAAAATTGCACAATTAATATAGGTGGGAGAACTATGTGGTATTTATTTATCTCATTGGAGTATTGGATACATAAGAAGAAATAAATAATCAAGGGGGTGATTAGGTTTAACTCAACCCATTACACTCCCCTATTTTTTTGGTAGGTTTAAAGCTTGCAAGTACACTTAGTATTTCAAAGACAAAAGAAAGAAAATAATGAATTCCATGTGGTACAAATAGAATTGAAAAATCTAAAACTACTTAATATACATAGGAACATAAGGTAACATAAGCATATTTTCATCATGGTCAATGCATACAAGTATACATTAAAAATACATGGCCATCCTACGTTGTTGTCTAGATAGTGTAGACCTATCTAGAAATATTCTCAAATTTTTATTTTATGGCTCTATATTTGTTAAAATTTTGATTTTATGTATTTTTTCTATTATCCATTAGTCATAGTAAACTAGTAAATTCTATATTCAATAGACATGACCAGTTTGTGATTCTATTTAGAAGGCATAAACCTACCCATAAGTAGTTTCAGATTCTATTCCTAATCTTGAGCATACATAATGATATCTTTTTTTTATTTCCACTTTTAGATACTTGAAATAGTAAACACAAATCTTGGTTTGAGATAAGTACATTTATTCATAGTGTTTTAAAAAAATTAGAAGTTTTCCATGGTTATCAACTTCTAAAATCACAATTGTTAATTATTATACATATTCAACATTCTAATATCTCTTAAGTTTTACACCTATTAGTACAAACAAATTTATTATTTTATAAAAAATATAATGAAATAAACACTTAATTAGATGCATATTGTATGAAGAAGATAAGGTAGTATTAAAATATGTCCATGATAGTTAGTGTGGTGAATATTTCAGTGGAAAATCAATGTAATTAAAAATATTAAGGATATGATATTATTGACATACAAATGAATATGAATGTCAAGAATATGAAAATGTTTGTAATAAGTTTCAAAGACAAAAAAATTTAATGCACACACCATCTCAATAATTGAAATGTGTTTTTTTAGTTGGCCATTTTTATTTGGGTATTTTATCTAGTAATAAAAACTAACGCTCCATTATCAAAAGGTCAAAAAATTATTATTATAGATAATGAATATTTTATAAAATGGTTGAATCTATTCCTTTATAATTTTACATGAGTGAACACACACACACACACACACACACACACACACACACACACACACACACACACACACACACACACACACACACACACACACACACACACACACACACACACACACACACACACACACATTTATTTATTTATTTATAGTGATTAATATAATTTATTATTTATGCCTTTCATTATCTATTATTAAGGATAGTGGTTCTTCTTTCAATTATAATATGGTAAATATATTTTGTGCTAAATATAATATTTGATATATATTTTAACTCTTATTATCCTCAATAAAATATCCAATCAAAGATAAAAACATGAAAATTGTAATTATTTAGAGCAAACCCTTTTCTAAATATGGTGAATATTAGCGTGGAAAAACCATATATTATTTTTGGGCATATGTAATTTTTGTTAAAACATCTATAATGACTAGCATTTATTTTATTTTCTATGGTGAAAAATTATTTTTTCATTAAGATATTGAGATTCCTTCTCTTTATTTGTCTCTTAAATTTATTATCAATGACAACAAATATACATAATAATGAATAAATAAATTTTAAATGTTGGATGAACCACATATTCTTTTTATTGAGCACTTGGCACTAAAAGAAACTTTATTAAAATCATAACAAAACTTTATAACAAATATATATAATAATCATCTTAAGAAACTTTATAATAAATATATTAGATCAATAAAATTTAATGTGGGAGATTTGGCACTAAAATAAAATAAAAAATTATAGATGTGGATAAAGAAAATAAAGGAAATTTTAAAACTAATTGGCTAGGTCCCTTCGCTATTACAAAAAAATTCAAAACTTATTAGCAAACTAAATGTTTAAGAATATGATTTTTTGAACATGATGATAAAAGGAGATGAAAAATTAGAAAATAATGATAAGGAAAAGTCAATTTTAAAATATAGCATCAGGAAAAAATGGTATCCTAGAATCTACAAAAGAAATAAATGAAGATCTAGAAGTAGGGAAGAATAAAATAGAGGAGACACATTCACATGATTTAGAATTAGTACTCAAGGATCATGTTGTAATAAGGGTCCAATAGGGGGGAGAGAAAAATGCTCTACCATAAAAGCTACCATCTCATGGGATGATAGGGTAATGGGTAAGTGCTAGTTGAATTATGAGATTAAAGACTTCCCTCTAGACCCCATAATGGAAAACAATGAGGTACATCTAAATGTCCCAAATACTATTATGGAAAAATATGATCTCAAACTATTAAATTATTTGATGGATAGATTCAATGCATTTAGGCCATGCATAGACTCTTTTAGGAAATGGGTCAATTAAAAGTGGAAGTCAAAGGGTTAAATAGAAGTAGTAGCCTTGGATTATAATTTTTTACTTGTAATCTTTCATAATTTTAGATGACTACTTTAGGGTCATGAAAGGTGGGCCCTAGTTCATGGGAACATCTAACCTTAACCTTAAGAAGTGGAAAGTAATTGACCTAAACAATACAATAATGCAATATGTTACCATGTGGGTTAACTTACCAGATCTCTCATTGGAATTATGGGAGCAATAGGTTCTTATGTGTATCTCTAAATCCTTAGGTCAATCAACCTATAATTCTCAACCTGATAAATAAGTACATAAATAATATGGTGGCCATAAGATTTAGTGTCTTCATCCTGGAAAATAAATCCCTATAACACTACATAAAGATCAAGCTAAATATGGGGAATGGAATAAAAAAATAGAATATAAAAGAGATGCATAATTTTTCAAAACTTGCAATGTCCTGAGTCATACAAAAAAAGAGTGACAAAAACATAAAAATTAGGCTCTAAATCCTAAAAAAAACCCTTTAGGTTAAGAAAGATAACTCAACCATCTCAGAGAAGAACCAACCCAAACTGAGGAAAAATTGGATAGGGGTAAAACCTTCTGAGGACTAGATCTAAAAGAGGCTACCCCAAGAAAATAAAATAAGAATGAAAAGGGGAAGGAACTTTTAAACCTTGATAAAGTAACAAGTAACCCAAAAAATGAGTTAGTACCAACATGGATAAGGAAGTTGAACTCAACATATTTTAGTATAAGACATTAGCAAGCCTAAAGATAAGATTAAAGGCCTAAGCGGGGGATCAACAAAAGCTTAACACCCATTCATTCAAATTAGACTAGTAGAAATATTGGTAGGAGCAGGATTTATAATAATATTTCTACCCCAACCCCAATAAATATTGAGAACCATAAGAATATTATACTAGATCCTAACCTACAAATAGATGTAAGGTCTAAGATTACTACTTTGGAAAAGGTCAATGATCCCTAATAAAATAAATTGAACATGAAAAAGAAAAGTATGAAGGCCAATGAACTCAAATCACCACTAGAAAATTTAAGAAAAAAGAAAAAGTGGGTGATGAACCAAAATCCATAGTAGGTACCCTAACCAGAAAACCATAAAAAAGGAAATAAATAAAGAAATGGAAAAGGGCAGCCAAAAGACCCTTAGGCATTTTCCCACTAGTAAGAAATGAAGATCATTTCATGGAACATAAGGGGGATTAATAATCCTATTAAATAGATATTATTTATCTATCTAGTCAAAAAACACAACCCTTAAATTTTTATTTTAAAATAAGCCAAAATGTCTGAAGAAACTCTCTCTCAACATTGACAAAATATGGAACAAGGCTAGTTTCATAAGAAGTTCTAAAGGGGTGATTAGGGGACTTATGATTTTTTAGAACCCCTAAGTTTTTGAGGGGATTATAATGATAAATAATTATATCATATTAATGATAATTTTAGGGATTATAAAATTCAAAATGGATTCTATCCAATATTTATGCCCCCAATTACAAACATGGGCATAAAATATTTTGGGAGGAGTTAGAATAATTCCATAAAAATTGTGAGGAATGGAAATGGATTTTGGCAAGTTGTTTCAAATATACTAGATCATATATGTATAAAAAGGTGTTTTTAAAGAATGAAATGATAGTATGAGTGACCTAAATGAATTCATATTTGAATCTAGGCTTGTGGATGTGGATTTTAGGGGAAACCCTTATACTTGGTCTAATAGATTAACTCTGACAATCTTATTCAAGTAACACTAGATATATTTATTGTTTCCATGAAATATAACATTTAATATAGTATAAACCTAAAATACCTCCCTATAATTATGTCATATCTTAATTAAATGGTATTTATTGGGTAAAAAATGTCAAGAATAAAAAAACTTGTCACACCTAAAATTTCACCTCAATAAACCCATAAAAATGCTACTATTTTTTTCTCTTATTATGCAACACAAAATATATACAAGTAAAAAATCTAACCAATTAATAAAAAAAACTAATGCACACATGGGCTACACATGTCTTAAAAAATCACATCCATAAGCAAAGGTAACTTCAAAGATACACAAGCACACTCAAGTTACGTTGCATAGAATAATTAATATGAGATGCATAAAGGGGTATGAAGAGATTGATAAAACTAAGATGTGTCAAAAATAATATAAATCGTGTGAAAGGATATAATTTAATTCATTACTCAAAATATATCAAACATATCTAAGCTAATAATGGTAAAAACTAATGACATGAAACTTGATCCATTAATGGTTTGTTGACATAGTGTTTCTACACAACATCCTTGTTGGCAAATTAATAATACTTAAGAAACCAAGCTAATAAATTAAAAAAAACCTATAAATAAATCACCATTATAAAAATGAACACACTAGTCAAGGAAAACTATTTGTGTCAAGGTAGAATTATCCAAAGGTGGTGAAAATAGGTTTGACTAGCTCACTGCTCATCCAATTCACAATTTTGTTAAATTGCCTAACACATGGTGATGGATAAAACATAAACACAAGAATATAATTAATTATAAAGATTATTCCTTATTATATTATCTATAGGCTACCACATATAACCAATATAACTAATCTCAAGAAGGTAAAACTCTAAAATAAATCAGTGTTCTAAAGAGGTTTATGGCAAAGAAAAATAGTTTTGTCCTACAATTTTTTGAATGAAATGGGTTAAAAATTGAATCATTAAAAATATTATAAAAATACGTAATTTATAAAAGAGTTATTTTTAAAATTTAAATGTAAAACCAATTAATATCAACTTATAGTTTTACTTAATGACTTCTCTAGCTATTTTTGGCAAGTCAATTTTATAGCGACTCTACAAGTTGAAAAAGAATGCCAAGTGCAGAAAATCAATAATTAGATATATAAATAGACCCAAAAAATACATTATAATGAGGTAGAATAATAATGGCTTCAAATTATAAATCTCATATAATAATTCTATATATTAAGTGTTTTTGTTTCTGTAAAAACTTTCATGCAGGCATTATCTAAATCTAGTTCTAGGTTGGTTTTATTTGATTCAAAGCCAAAAATTACCATTTTTTATCTTAAACCAAAAAATTTATTGGAATAATTATTCATTAAATCTTCCATCATCCAATTCATATGGATGATAACACTCATCAACATGTTTCTCATGAAATATTAAAAGTCTCAATTCCATGTGTACCTTCATTGGAAGGTTTCACATGAGCCAATTGATTTGTTAATTCAACCTATAAATTTGGAATTAGTAACACTTTAAGCTATAAATACAAAATTCTATATGTCAAGAATACTTGATGACAATCTAGGTTAGATTCTAATGGTTCAACTTAAAATGATCATCATTTGAATAGTTTATATCAAGGGTCTTCAAATCAATTGAATTCATCCACCCAAATACCCTAAAATCTTAATGACATCAAGGACATAAAAATGAACACACAATAATCCAAGGTTATCTTATTTGATAATAACTAATATGGTGACGAATCAATACCCCATCAATGACCCATTTAGCTTTCCAAGTTTACTAAACAAAGTTTCAATTTCTTTGTTCAAAGAGATTATTCTACTTATTTAATATAGGAGTAATTATTATTTACAAATTTAAGTAGTTTATATTAATTTTAAGGCACAATTAATTACTTAAATATTATGAAAAATAGATATACTATTAACCATTATCAACATTTGTTTTAATACTTCCATAATTTAAATAAAACAAGTTTATTTTCCTTTTTTTTTAAACATTCCCATATTTAATATTGGAGAGTTGTCAATTATTTCATGGTGATATCATGGAGGTATCTTGGTAAGTTTATTAAGTTCCTTGTTATCCTAAGTGATAATGACAAATTTTGCAATGTTCCTGTCCTAGTATGCTTGAAAGAGGCTTGGTTGATATTTAGTGTTGACATGGCTAGAGATGTTTAAGGATGAGTATAGAGTATTGAGCATGTGTAATGGGTCCTCTCAATGGTTAAGGATGATTGGAGAGTTTGTGTGCATAAGTGGAATTAATATGGTAATCCATAGTTTTCATCTAGACAATTTGGGTCTAGTGGTAGAAAATTTGAGTAGATAGTTTGATAACATCACCATTTCCACATGTGGATGAGTTAGGAGGAAATGGTCACATGGGTTTGTTTACTATTATGCATAGTTATTATTATTTAAATATAAATTCATGTGCATAAGTGAATGAAAATATATGTAAGTGTAAATTTGGGCTCCTAAGCATTTTGATAGTGTTTTCCCATACTTAGCCAAATTTGCATGAGGTAAGAAATAACCAAGTAAGCATTTTGATGCTATCATATCTCACATGTGTGGACATTTAAAGAGAAGGTGATCATATGGTTTTGTTTAATTTTATACATAATTTATTTTTATTAATTTTTAGGTCAGTCACCAAATCATGACAAAATATATGCATGTTTAAAGTTGGCCTTCTAGACAAGTTTTTAACATAGTTAGCTCTATGGTAGAAAAATCTGAGTGAGCATTTTAATGTCATTATGTATCATAAGTGTGAGGGTTATAAGAGAAAATTTTCACATGGTTATATTATCATATGTGAGGAGATCATATTATCCTAATTTGAGAACATGAAAGTGAGAAAGGTAAAAGATATAACTATGAAAAGTTGGCCTTCCAGTTAGATAAGCAAAGTTCCCATACTTAGTCTATTTTGCACATGTTAAAATTTTAGCAACATCGATAGAGCACATTTATACAATAATTTAGGAAACAATGAGATAGTGCCAAGTGTCATGATCACAAGGGTTCCAAGAAATATTTAATGGTGAGTGCTACATGATAAGGACCTGACTGATCTATAGAGATTGATGGTGCATGATGAATCAACATAGTAAGATTGCACAAGATGAGGTCAACATGTTCAAAGTGTAATGTTTAACATTGGTGAACTATGTGTTAAAATTCAATATTCATAAAATAATATCAATGGTGTGTATTTAATTTGAGAAGTGAGGACTTGAGATGCAAGCAATGTGTTCAAGGTTTAATTATGACCATTTGCATTTAAATATTCAAATTTAATAAGGAAAAATCAATCTATGGTTTTTGGATCATATATTTTGACCAAAGATGAATTTGATAATGGTTTATAAATAAAAGATTAGGAGTAATCCATGACACATCTAATGCACCTAATTTAAAGATTTAGAAGTATGTACAGTCAAACATATTAAGGTTCAAAGTTTATTGTGTATTCATACATGGACTATATGTGACTCAAGAAGATTGTTCAAGCTTGTTTTGATATTATTTCAATATCTCATGGTGAATTAGATATTGGAGAGTATTTTAGACTCCATTAGGATTCTCTATGTGCATTTTTAATGTTTGACCAATTTCATGTAGTATGAATAATGGTTTAAAATTTGACTATGTATTCATTCATGGTGACTATATGCACAAAATGTTATTTGATTGAATTGTTTTTAAGAAGAAGGGTAATATGTTGGGTTTTAAAAATTAAGGGAGAATTATAGATCATATGAAATGGGTCTATGCTTTTGGTATTGGGTTCTATTTTATTTTTTTCATTGAAGTGATAAAGGAGTGAATGGGTTCACATGAGACCTATAAGGGCTACGAAGGCCTAATTGAAAGGTGTAGTTCCTTAAGGGTGACCCATAGATGCTATGGATGACCTATGAAGATTTTTTCTAATCAATTTATTTATGTTTGATATGCCTTAAGGATTAAGGTATGCCTCTATAAATAGTGAAACCAAATGTGTTGGTTTCTAGACTTAGGGGTGAGAGACTTGGGAGAGATTTGAGATAGGATTGTGTGTGTGAGTTGGTGAGTGAAGGAGGGGTAGAGTACCCTATGGATGATTTAAAGATAAAAATAGATTAAGGAATATTTTTACGATCTTTAGGTAATTATTATATTGGCATAATAGTTCTCTTGTTTGAGTATGAATGAAGGTGAAGAGTGATAATCAGAGGTCCATCTATTGATGTTGTGGATTGTACCCTTGACAGGAGGTTGAGCTCCTATCTTCCATGCAGCACAATGAAACTCCTCTTTTGCTTGTGGGTCTAGAAAAACTTAGGGGAGAGTCTCTAGATAAGGTTTAACTCCCTTTGATGAATCTCTGATTTATTTTAGTACCTTTGCTAATATATATATATATATATATATATATATATATATATATATATATATATATATATATATATATATATATATATAACTTTTTTGGTGCATCACCCTCTTAGTTTAAGTTTTGTCTTAGTATCTTTCTCTCTTTTCAACCCCCAATTATATATATATATATATATATAATTGGGGGGTTGAAAAGAGAGAAAGATACTGAGACAAAACTTAAACTAAGAGGGTGATGCACCAAAAAATTCAATCTACTTAGCTTGAGCATAAACTTTCCACCAAGAACAAGCTAATGTACACTTCATTTGATATGATAAATTCTCCTACATCAGTGAGCTAGGGGTCCTCTAGAGATACAAGGAGGAAGAACTACCAGAGGTGTTCTAAGACACACTATGGCAGCCTATTCACATGCACCTATACTCTGATGTAGACACTTCTAGCTAACCTGCAAAAGAACTCACAATACACTAGACATGCTAGAATCATTCTGTGAAAGCATAAGGGAAAATGACTTAACACAAAACAAATCCATAGACATGCAAAAATGTAAGCTCAAATGGAGGCAAAAATGCTTCTTTTTGATTCAAGGTAAATTTTGACAGGGCTCTACCTTACAAGCTGAGAGATATATTCTCAAAAGAGAGATTAAAATATATATATATATAGGAAGTAAATGGTGCCCCCTTGGAAAAGACTAACACCCTTTTTTACAAGTGTCCCATGTGCGTTGAGAGCATTGAGAAGATAAAACTATTGAAATAGAATGTTGTGTTGGCTATCAATTTGGACTTTGACATTCAAACATTAATGTGAAAGCATGGGATGTGCCTCTTTTTTTGCAAACAAGATCATTCCTTCAAGACAGTTACATGGTTTGTCTACTCATCAATGCAAAGTGTGGAAAAATAGGCCACATCTTCACTGTTCATGCTCCTTGATGACCATTTGGTAGAGACTGTGTCAACTTTATGAATAACTCACCTCCCCTTTGCCACCTAGGCTGTTTTGTCCATATTCATAATTTTGTCTCTTCTTGGCTTTGTCTTTTATTGGAATTTGAGCTCTCAAGGCTATCTTATCATCCTTTGTTGGCTCCTTGGGTTCTTTTATCAGTAGGTCACTAAGTTCATTCTTAACTTTTGTCTTTTCCTAGCTTTGTCTCTTCCTAGTTTTGTCTTTTCCTCTCTTGACTCTTTTTGGCAATCTGAGCCCTCAGGGCTATCTTCTATCAATATTTGGCTCTTTGGGCTCCCTTCTTGGTAGTCTCTTTCTTTTGGTCTTAAAGCCTTTGAATTTCTTTAGGTTGGTGCTCAAGTATTTAAAGATCAACGGTTATTTCATTGGCCTAAATTTGACATCTTCGGGGACGTCATTTGATGTCTAGATTCTAATGGCTAGTTCATGATGCCCAATTTGACGTCTATAGGTTCATCACCCCTTTGAATTCCTTTAGCTTTCTTTTCTTCAGCCTTTCTTTTTTGAAGTGTTCCCTTAGACTTTCTCCTGAAGGATATCTCTCTCTTCTTTTCTTTTATCCAAGCCTTTGTCATTGAAACCTCCCAAAGGGAAGGTGCCCCTTCGAGGCTTTGGGAAAGGTCCCTTCATTTTTGGCTGAGAGTCCCCCATAAAGGCAACTACCCTTCAAGATCCTTTGGGCTCATTTTGGTAGTCACATCCTTCAAACAAAATGTTTGAAGGAATTCCTCCAAACATTTTGTCTGAAGGAAATCTTTCCTTCAATCCTTAGTGTTTGCTTTCCTTGCTTGTTTATTTTGGTCAGCTCTTTTCTTTTGGAAAATTCCTTTAAACAAAATTTTGAAGGAATTATTTCATACTTTTTGTCTGAAATATTTGCCTTGTGAATTTTTTTTGTAGAATTTTCCTTCTGAAAGACAGTCTTTGCCTTGTGAATTTCTTCAGACAAAATGTCCGAAGGAATTCCTTCAGGCATTTTGCCCAAAGAAAATCAATTTTTTTCTTTGGTTATCTTCATTTTGCCTTGTTCACTTCATGGATTGTCTTTAGACATTTTATTTGAAGAAATCCTTTGCTATTTCCTTACGAATTTCCTTTAGATAGAAAGTCTGAAGGAATTCTTTGCCTTGGTCTTTCTTCTTGAAGGAACTCACCTTTTGGCCTTTTGACCAGCTACCCTCCACAAGGGTAAATCAAGTCCAAAGTTACCCTTTAGATCTTTTGAAATGGCCCATCTTGCTTATCATCTTCCCTCTGCAAGGGTTGTTTAACCTTTAGAGCTTTGTAAGAGACTCTCATTTGTCTAAGGCATTTACTCAAAGCGAAAAGCTCCATACTGAATTAAACCCTGTAGGGCCTTAGATTTTTCAATGTTCTATAAGAACAAGGTTTATTGCAAAGAAAAGGAGATTTTTTAGGAGGTGGTGCATGACTAGACTAAGGTTCAGAGTGGTAGGGAAGGAAGGAGATTGATTTTGGCCTATAGGACCAGAATGGTCAACAAATTGGTGATTCCCAGGGGAAGCATGCTAGCTATGCTTAAGAAACCAGTAGCCTCAAAGTCCATTGGGCATGGAGTCAGAATGTAGATTGAAAAAGTTAGAAACATAATCAAGAGATCCAAGAATAAATCATGAAGCTTTCTACCCCAAACATAAAGTAAAACACACACAAGGCTAAAAAACACTACCTATGCAAACAACACTTAGGGAAAATAGGGAAAGAAAAACTGAAAGCAAACTACTATGTACAGCTAACCTGGTATATTTTCCTCCCTCTTGGATTAAAGGGAAATATTCTTAAGTCCCCTTCATGGTAAGAAAACTTATGATGCCAAACAAGTGGCTGGATAGAATGGAGATTTGGTGACTTTCTCTTTTTGCTTGCCACCTTGATTGGCTTGTATCCAAATGAATCAGGGGCAAACATGCTTCCAACATATATGTATTCATCTTGTTCTTGGAAGCTTACATCCTACTAGTTCTTCATGCTGGTGTGTTTCACTAAGAAATCAATGGCTATTGGCTCATCACCATAAGCCCTTTGATATGCATCATGGATTGGCTTGTCTCCTTCTGCTTCATTGAAGAGACTGTCAAATTTATCTTCTACTTGATCATGGCTTTCTTGAAGAAGGGTGTCTATTGTGATGTCTAAAATGAGATCACAAATTGAGTGCTCATCCCACAAAACATCACCTTCTTGTTCAAGGCTCTCTTCTTCAAAGCTTTCCTCAAGATAGATAGGCCTCTCCTTTTCCTACTCAAATACTAGAGTCTCTAGCTGTTCAAAGACATCTTCCTAATCTTCCTCCAACTTAGGTTCCATGGCATGGTCATCCTCATCATCAAAGCAAAAAGGAAGTTCATCAAATAAGGGGAGAGAGAGATCATCATTCTTACCTTCCTCTTCATATTGCTAGAACATCCACATGTATGCATGACCTGTGTCTTCTCCATTATTGACAATATCTTCCAAGGGAGCATCCATGATGATTTCCTCCTCATTGTCATCCATGATAGCCTCTTGGATACCTATAAATTGGATCCTCTCTTCTTCACTCACCTCCTAAAAAATAGGTTCCTCCTTGAGAAGGGATGAAGTGGAAGGCTGAGGGTTAAACTCATGTGGAAGAGGAGGTAGTACTTGAGCTAGAATTGAATGATTCTCTTCCTTCCATTTAGCCAAAACTTCATCTATATCAGATGTGGCTTGGTAGTTGTCTTGAAGGAGTGTAGATGGGGTGTGTTCAGATATAGGATCTTCTACTTGATTTGAACCATCCATCACACTTTGGCTAAGGAACCTCATTTTGGACTCCAATTCTACAATTTGCCTAGCTATATTCTCTTAAAGGAGCCTTTCCTAGAGGTCACAAGCATCATCATGATGAGTAGGAGTAGTTTTTATTTCTTCAAGGTTTTGAGCAAAACCTTTCTTCTCCTCTTTCCTGCCCCATGATTCCATTGTTTTCTTCCAACTCATGACCTTGGGATTGGAACTTTTACCTTATGAACAAGCAATAACTTTATCTTCTCCAAGGTCCTGAGTTGGTTCATGATGTTTCCTCTTACAACTTGGAATCTTGACATCATGTTGAAAGACTTGAGAAGGTTAGGGAAGATTAGGAAGGGACTGTTGATGTACATGAAGAGTTTCCTAAAGAGAGGTGTGTTGGTTCATGGTATTCCCTTCCAAGGAGGATTCACACTCTAAGGAATTAAGAAGGTTCATTTCCATGAAAGGTTTCTCTAATGCCCTTTGATGTTAGGAAGCTAGGTGCAAGGGATTAGGAGCAGGAGTGATTCTTGCATCAGATGAGCTAGAGTGATAAAGTGCTATCTGGTAGAAAGGATTTGGTGCATAAGAGGGGGATTTCTTTAGAATATGAGGGGGCACACAAGACTGACTACCTTGAATGAATGGAATTTTCCATTTTTCTACCTCCTCTTCTAGGGATTGTAAGGCCTAATCTTGCCTAGACAAACACTCCTAGTTGTACATAAGCTCCTATTGATATGTATACTACTCATCTAATCTGTCTATCTCCATCACTTGCTTCTCAAATTCTAATATTATTTCCCTTATTGTTGAAGGGCAACTAGGAGAGCTATTTAAGGTGATTCCATGAAAAACTTGAGCGTGATCAAAACCATATGAAGGAATATAAGGCCCATGATTCTGAGCAATGGGATTATACATACAAAAATAAGATTTCTTGATGGCACCTAGACTACTTAACCAGCTGATTTAACTCAGAGTCACCATTAGTGTTGATGAAAAAGCCTTCAAAGGCTGGTTGGTTGAAGAACACACCAAAATTCTTCAAATCTTTAGACAAAATGTCCCACAATCACCTGATTAAAGGTTAGATGCTAGATTAGTGGTTCGTTCTTGCTGTAATAAGACCAACACCAATCTTGGAACTTTTGTGTGTTAAAACATAGTCCCACTGGGCATGCCAAAAACTATTGACATTGTGGATTATACCCTTGACAGGAGGTTGAGCTCCTATCTTCCATGTGGCACAATGGAAACTCCTCTCTTGCCTATGGGTCTAGAAATATTGAGGTGAGAGTCTCTAAATAAGGGTTAGCTCCCTTTGATGCATCTCTGATTTATTCCAATAACTTTTCTAATATGTGTGTGTGTGTGTGTGATGGGGGGGTTGAAAAGAGAGAAAGATACTGAAATAGAACTTAAACTAAGAGGGTGATGCACCAAAAAAGTTTGATCTACTTAGCTTGAGCATACACTTTCCACCAAGAAAAAGCTGATGTATCCTTCATTTGATATGAGAAATTCTCCTGCATTAGTGAGCTAGGGGTCCTCTAGAGATACGAGGAAAAACTACCAGAGGTGTTCTAAGACACACTATGGCAACCTGTTCACACGCACCTATACTCTGATGTAGACACTTCTGACTAACCTACAAAATAATAACTCATAATACACTAGACATGCTGGAATCATTCTATGAAAGCATAAGGGAAAATGACTTAACACAAAACAAATCCATAGACATATGCAAAAATGGAAGCCCAAATGGAGGCAAAAATGCTTCTTTTTTATTCAAGGTAAATTTTGGTAGGGCTCTACATTACAAGCTGAGAGATATATTCTCAAAAGAGAGATTACAATATATATAGAGAGAGGAAGCAAATGGTGCCCCCTCGGAAAATATTTTGACACCCTTTTTTACAAATGGCCCATGTGTGTTGAGAGCATTAGGAAGAGAAAACCATTGAAAGAGAATGTTATGTTGGCTATCAATCTGGACTTTGGCATTCAAACATTAATGTGAAAGCATGGGTTATGCCTCTTTTTATGCAAACAAGACCACTCCTTCAAGACATTTACATGGTTTGTCTACTCATCAATGCAAAGTGTGGAAAAATAGGCCACGTCTTCACTATTCACGCTCCTTGATGACTATTTGGCAGAGACTATGTCAACTATAGGAATAACTCACCTCCCCTTTGCCACCTGGGCTATTTTGTCCATATTCATAATTTTGTCTCTTCTTGGCTTTGTCTTTTCCTAGAATTTGAGCTCTCAAGGCTATCTTATCATCCTTTGCTAGCTCATTTGGCTCTTTTATCACTAGGTCACTAAGTTCATTCTTAACTTTTGTGTTTTCCTAGCTTTGTCTCTTCTTGGTTTTGTCTTTTCCTCTCTTGACTCTTTCCAGCAATCTAAGCCCTCAGGGCTATCTTATATCAATATTTGGCTCTTTGGGCTCCCTTCTCAATGGTCTCTTTTTTTTGGTCTTAAGGCATTTAAATTCCTTTAGGTTAGTGCTCACGTATTTAAAGATCAATGGTTATTTCATTAGCCTAAATTTGACATCTCTGGGGACATCATTTGACATTCAGATTCTAATGGCTAGTTCATGATGCCCAGTTTGATGTCTGTGGGACCGTCACCCCTTTGAATTCCTTTAGATTTATTTTCTTCAACCTTTCTTTTCTGAAGTGTTCCCTAAGAATTTCTCTCCCTTCTTTTCTTCTGTCTGGGCCTTTGTCATTGAAACCTCTCAAAGGGAAGGTGTCCCTTTGGGGCTTGGGGAAAGGTCCCTTTATTTTTGGTTGAGAGTCCCCCATAAGGGCACCTACCCTTCAGGATCCTTTAGGTTATTTTAGTAGTCACATCCTTTAGACAAAATGTCTGAAGGAATTCCTTCAGACATTTTATCTGAAGGAAATCTTTCCTTCAATCATTAGTGTTCGCTTTCCTTGCTTATTTCTTTTAGTCAGTTCTTTTCTTCAGGAAAATTCCTTCAGACGAAAGTTTGAAGGAATTCTTTCAGACTTTTTGTTTAAAATATTTTCCTTGTGAATTTTTTCATGGAATTTTCCTTCCAAAAGATAGTCTTTGCCTTGTGAATTTCTTTGGACACATTGTCTGAAGGAATTCCTTCGGGTATTTTGCCTAAAGAAAATCAACTTTTATCTTTGGCTATCTTCCTTTTGCCTTGTTCACTTCATGTATTTTCTTCAGACATTGTATCCAAAGAAATCATTTGCTATTTCCTTATGAATTTCCTTTAGATAGAAAGTTTGAAGGAATTCTTTGCCTTGGTCTTTCTTCTCGAAGGAACTCACCTTTTGACCTTTTTACCAGCTACCCTCCACAAGGGTAAATCAAGTCCAAAGTTACCCTTCAGATCTTTTGCAATGGCCCATCTTGCTCATCATCTACCCTTTGCAAGTGATGTCTAACCTTCAGAGCCTTGTAAGAGACTCTTACTTATCCAAGGCATTTGCTCAAAGTGAAAAGCTCCATACTAAACTGAACCTTACAGAGCCTTAGATTTTTCAATGTTCTATAAGAGTAGGGTTTATTATAAAGAAAAGGAGATTTTGCAGAAGGTGGGTGCATGACTAAATTTAGGTTCAGAGTGGCAGGGAAGGAAGGAGACTGATTTTGGCCTATAGGACCAAAATGATCAACACCATCATCAGGAGTTGAATTCATTAGTTCATAGATGTTGTTGTGGAAGATCAAAATATAAGGTGGTTTTAACCTCCTTGTAAGGTGAAACTTTATAAAAGTTTATTTGTAGTTGTAGCTCAGCTAGATAGGTGTTGTAGCACCTTGTGGGATTATAGTCTCACTAAATAGGGATTATAGTTCCTTGATAAGTTGTAACTTAATATAAATTGGTTCTTGTTATTATAGGGCATTAGTCCAATTACATGTTTCAATGGGTTTTCTCCCCCAAGAGGGTTTGTCACATATGTTATGTGTTATGTGATTGATCTTGCATTGTCTCTCTTACTCATTGTTATGAATAATGTGTATGCTTCATGAATACTTGTGGTAACTAATTAAGTGTTTGTAAATATTTAAATTAAATTTGGATTATTTAGGTTCACTAATTCACCCCCCTTATTGGTTATTTTACCTCTAAAAATTGGTATTAGATCTAGTATTTTGGTAAAGGCTTAACAACTTGAATGTGATCCAACGTACAATATGGGTAGTCATCAAGGAAGTTTCTCTACTAAACAATAATTGATCCAATATAGTGACTCAGAATATGATCATGAAGATGATGGTCCTATTGAAGATAAAGCTCTATTCATGGATGAGTAAGGAAGTTGATCACATAAAAAGGAGTCTACATGGAATAATTTAGATGATGATGAAGATGAGATGGACTATGAGACTACATTGATAAATGTTCTTGAAGAATTAAGGATTGAGAAGAAGATAAATAAGAATATGAAGTCTCAACTCAAATACTATCAGGAATAATTCAGTGTGTATGAAGCAAGATTGAATGAAGATACCAAGGATCATAAAGATATGGTCAAGCATCTCTATTTTCAATTGGAAATCTTATCTTCAAGTCTGAAAGCTAAATAATATGAATGTTCAAGGTATGTTTCTAAAAATGAGTCTTTAAAATCTGAGTTAGAAAAGACATTTATTAAGGTGAATACATTTATGAGATTATAAAATAGCTCATGTGATATATTAATATTTTGAGTGGTCAAAAATATGCTAGTAATAAAAATGGTCTTGGATATGAATAAGAGTAAAAGAATGTAACTTAAGACAAGATGAAGACTAATGTTACTGGGACAATCATAATTTGAAGAAAAATCATCAGAAAAGGAATAAAGGTGATGGTAGAATAAAACAAATCAAATCAGACAACCAAATGCCATGAGGTATGCAAGATTCAATGGTTATTATTACACATGTAATCAATTTAGGCATAGGGCTAGAGAATGCAAGAGACCTATTAGAAATGAGTTTACATGGGACTATGATGGGGGTCATCAATCAAAAGGTGTGAATAGAATTAAGTGATTTAATTGTCATGACATAGGACATATTGAAAATTTTTGTCCAAATAAGATAAGGCAAGATATGTTTCTTGAAAAAGGTATGGTGTACTACAATTGTGAATAAAGAGGTCACATTACTAGGTTCTGCAAGCAAATGTCTATAAGTTAGAATAGGTTTAATCAGAATCCTAAAGTGCAAGAAAGAAGGCATGTTAACACATAGAAGCTAAGGGTGAAAAGTGTGAGTCATGATGAGATTGCAGGTCTAAGTAATATATTTTTTATGGTGGAGAATGCTTCAGAATTTAAAGAATGCTAAGATCTCTCATTATATACTCATGTTGTGAGTGATGAGACCAAGCTCAAAGAAAATACCAAGGTGTTGGTTGAAGCTAGTCCTAAGGTATGTATGGATCCAAGTGAACATCCTATTTTTATTGAGCATGTATCATGAAAAGAACATAAATTATTTGTGCCTAATGATGAGGTTCCAAGCTTCAAGGAAGATTCAATAAATGAAAAGGTATGTCATGAATCTTTATTGTATCCATGTATTGTCAATCCAATTCTAAAATAAGAGGAGAATGCCATAGTGGTTGAGCATGTTGATTATCTTAACCCTAAGAAGAAGAAGAAGAACTACAAGTATCAGATGACCAAGGAGGAGAAGGAATATAAGGAATTGTGGGCAATTCCTAGTTTCAAATTATTCTACGACATTGTGAAATAGGGTGTCTCTTCTTATGCTTCTTAGGAGACATATTTATTATGTAAAATCAAGTTTATGTGCTGAAGATTATATTACCAATATGATCAAAGACTTATGTTTATCTTAGAAGGTCTTTGGTTAAAGGGGAACAACAAGTTCATGAGCTTTCTCTAGAGACTTGTGAAGGGGATATTATGTAAGATCAAAATGGGTATATAAAGATGGCATAATAAGATTTATGGAATGTCAAAGAGAGTTTGATGCTATACTTATTTGTGATGTGCTCCAAGTTATTTTGTGGTTTGAAGGTATGTTGTGCCAATTAAATATTTTTGAGTGATCTTAGTTTTTGGATTAAGGGCAAGCAAGCCTAAAATGGGTTATAGGAGGTCTATGTTCCCAAAGGAATGGTGGCTCAATGTTCTGGTCTAAAAGTGTGTGATGACTATCTCCAAGTGTGCAAGAAGTTTTAGAGATGAATGTTGACTAGAAGGTGTTGTGTTAACCTTATTTGTTCTGAGATTATAAGGTTTTAGGCTCTGATAGAAAAGTGGTTTGCCTTATTATTTGAGGTTTGAGGCTTATTAATAGGTTTAATGGGAAAAATTAGTTGTCAAATCAACCTTCATAGAGATTTGAAGGTTTATAGTTATCAAACTATTCAAGTTTTTATCAATATGGAGGGCTAATTAGATGGTAAGTTTGTGAAATAAGTATGTTGCATAATATGAGATAGTTGTTTCAAATGGGTTTTATTGAGGGGGCATATGTGAGTGTTCTAGGTATGAAGTTTTAGGTCCTAAATATTTGTCTACTAAAAATTGTGGGCTATGCAAGTTCTAGGTAGGGCTACAAGGAGGCTAGATAGGCTTAGTGTGAACAAGAGTGCCTTTTGATCAAATTATAAAGGGAAAGGAATGAGTATTTCAAGATGAGTTATAAATTTGTTTTAGTGCATGTTTCCTATTTGGTGAATGGCATGAAGTTCTATTCATGGTCCTTGTGGTAGCATGAGAGAGAAGGCTTGTAAGATTGTATGTCAGTTATTCATGGTGTGTGGAGATATGAAGATGATAAAAAGGTGAAATGGCTTATATTTCTTAGGGGGAGTACATATTATATGTTTCTTGGTAAGTTTCATCAGATTATAGTGTTTTTGTGTGTTATTTCTTCATTGAATACAATGCTTGGTTGAAAAGAGTGTCTGCATAGAGAAAGAGAAAGTTTATCAAGGCAAGAAGAGGTAGACTCAAGGTAAGTGGAACTTTGTATCATATTTCCAAGGTGGTCCTATCTTGTTTTTGGTTTTTTTAGGTCCTCAAGATCAGATTGGTACCCACTTTGTCATTATTTCAAAGGAGGATAAAGTTCTTATTATGAGAGTACTTGAAGAAAGAGAGGGTGAGCTGTATATAATGACAAAGGGGGAGATTGTTGGAGAGTTATCAATGATTTAATGGTGATGTCATGGAGGTGTTTATATGAGTGTATTAAATGCCTTGTTATCCTAAGTGAAAATGATGATGTGTGTAATGTGCTTGTCCTAGTATGCTTGAAAGATGCTTGGTTGATCTTCAGTGTTGACATGGCTAGAGATGTTCAGGAATGAGTATGGAGTATTGAGAATGTGAAATGGGTCCTATAAATGGTCAAGGATGATTGGAGATATTGTGTCAATAAGTGGAATTCAACTAGTAGTCCCTAGTTTTCTTTTAGATAGTTTGGGTCTAGTGGTAGAAAATTTGAGTAGGTAGTTTGATGACATCACCATTACCACATGCGGATGAGTCAAGAGGAAATTGTCACATGGGTTTATTCATTATTATGCCTAGTTTTTATGTGATAAATATAAAATAATTCTCCTAAGTGCATCAAAATATATGCAAGTAAAAATTTGTGCTCCCAATCATTTTGATAGTGTTTTCCCATACTTGGCCAAATTTGTATGAGGCAAGAAATAACTGAGTAAGCATTTTGATGGTAGCATATATCACACATGTGGATGTTTCAAGAGAAGGTGATCATATGAGTTTTTTAAATTTTATACCTAGTTTATTTTTTCTATTTTTAATGTTAAGAATCAAAGCGGAAATAAACATATGCATGTTCAAAGTTGGCCTTCCAAACAAGTTTTTGACATAGTTGGCTTTGTGGCAAAAAAATATGAGTGAGAATTTTAATGTCATTATATCTCACATGTGTGATGGTTCTATGATACATTTATCACATGGTTATATTCTCCTATGTGAGGAGATCATATTTTCTAAATTTGAGAATATGTGAATGATTGAGGTAAAAGATATGACTGTGCAAAGTTGGCCTTCCATGTAGATAAGCAAGGTTCCCATACTTAGTCTATTTTACACATGTTAAAGTTTGAGCAACATCAATAGAGTGCATTGATCCAAGAAATTAGGAATAAATTATATGGTGCCAAGTTTCATGATTATGGTGGTTATGAGCAAGATCGAATGGTGGACATTTTATGATAATGACCTAACTAATATGTAGAGATCGATGGTACATGATGAGTCAACATTACAAGATTGCACAAGATGAGGTCAACATGTTCAAGGTTTAACATTTAGCATTGGTGGAATGTGAGTTAAATGTTTAGATTTTTATAATAAGATAGATGGTGTGTATTTAATCTAAGCATTAAGTACTTGAGATGTGAGTAAAGTGTTTGAGGTTTAACTATGACCGTTTGCATTTAAATATTCAAATTCAACAAGCAAAAAACTAGTCTATGGTTTTTGGATCATATATTTTTATCAATGATGATTTTTATAATGATACAAAAATAAAATATTAAGACTCCATTATGCATCTAATGAACCTAATTTCAAGATGTAGAAGTGTGTACAATCAAATATATTAAGGTCCAAAGTTGACTATGTGTTCATGCATGGAATGTAAGTGACGTGAGAAGATTGTTCAAGCTTGTTTCTATATATCATGGAAAATTAGATATTTGGGAGTGTTTTATACTACATTAGTATTCTCTATGTTGATTTTTAATGTTTGACCAATTGTATGCAGTATGAAAAATGGTTTAGAAGTTAACTGTGTATTCATTCATGGTGACTATGTGCACATAAAATTATTTGAGTGAATTGTGCTTAAGAAAAAGGGTACTATTGGAACTTAATGGGGACCTATAGATAATATTTAATGGTTTCATTATTTTTATAGTCATTTTATGTTCTTTTTTTGTTCTTTAAAGTGCTAAAAGAGTGAATGGTTCACATGAGAGCTATAAGGGCCTAATTGAAAGGTGTAGTTCTTTAAGGGTGGCCCATAGATGCTATGGATAACCTATGAAAATTGTTTTTTAGTTGTGTCTTGATGTGATATATTATTTAAGGATTAAGAAATGCCTAATGGCTGACCTAGATAGTGATTATCATGTTTGTTCTATAAATAATGAAACCAAATGTGTTGGTTTCTAGACTTAGTGGTGAGATACTTGGGAGAGACTTCAGAGAGTCTTGTGGTTGCAAATTTTTGAGTAAAGGAGGGGTAGAGTTCCTTGTGGATTATTTTAATAGTATAACATATTTATGACTATTTGTATGACCTATAGGTTATTATTTTATTGGCAAAATATTGTTATTACTATTTGAGTGTGAGCAAAGGTGAAGAGTGATAATCAGAGGTTCATCATCAGGTGTTGAAGACATCAATTCATAGGTGGATGTATTAATAGGTGTTCTTATGTAAAATCAACATCTAAGGTGGTTTTATCCTCCTTAAAATGTGAAACTTTCTAAAAATCTAGTTGATGTTGCAGCTTAGCTAGACAGGTGTTTTAGCACCTTGTAGGATTATAGTCTCACTAAATAGGGATTGTAGTTCCTTAATTAGTTTAAAATGATCTAAATTGGTTCTAGTGGGTTTTCTCCCCCAAGAGGGTTTCCCACATATGTTATGTGATTGATCTTGCACTATCTCTCTTTCTCATTGTTATGTATGATTCATGAATGCTTGTGGTAATTGATTAAGTGTTTGTAAAGATTGAAATTGAATTTGGATAATTTGGGATCACTAATTCACCCCCCTCTTAGTGATTGTACCTCTAAAATTTACCAATAAACATTTACCTCGATATTCTTTTATTTATTAAGCAAGATAAATACCTTCTATTATTGTAAAATAATATCATATAACAAAAGAGACTTATAGACTTTAAAAATTCAAGGAAAATACAAATAGATAAATTTCCAATAATAGAATATTCCATAATTCTTCATTAAAAATTAAAAAAAGGTTATATGATTTACTTCATTCATAGTATAAACAATAAAAATATAAAAACAAAGATAATATTTTATCTTTACATAGGTTCACAAAGTTATTCACCCTTGCATCCTGCACTAAGAGTAAACAAATAAGTGTCATCATGAAGTTGAGCAAGTGACCACATTGTCACAAATTATTTTTTCCCTTTTTAGAGTAATAAACAAGATAAACATTGATGTCACAACTTCACTAGTTGGCACCATTCATATAATTGAATTGTTAAGATGTAGTTGCATGCTTTATTGGTCATAAGTCAGAGTTAAACCAATATTTATTATATGAATTTAATGATACACACACACACACACATACATACATATGGGCAAGGGTCTATATATGTTTACACACACACACACAAAAATGTGTATATATATGCATAAATGTGCATGAGGAGCTTATTTCATCATGATTTGAAATGTCATAAGCTTACACCTATGATAATGTTAACATGTGTAGTTAAAAAGGGAAAGTGAATTATTCCAAGTCTTGTGTAATAAAGTATTTATTTTTTTCATGGAATTAATTGTGAATAGGTCATTAAAAAGGCCTATAGGCCTTAGAAATGAATTAGAATTATTTTTAAGGATATTTATTTACTTAATGGTAAACAACCAATGCTTGGGACACAAACCTGTTATGTGTTGTTTAGAGGAGGATGTTCATTGAATGACTATGTAGAAAGCAAGAAAAAAACAAAATAAGCATTATATACCTCCCTTACCTAAAATCAATGTGAGGATTCTCCATATACACTAGTTGGGAAAGAAATAGTAAATGTATGAAGGAAGCCACATTTCCCCTTTAATGTGAGTTTGAATGTTAGGCATAAATTTATTTTGCTTTGGCCATGGACCTATCCTACCATTAAAATTTAATTTTTGACAAGATAATTAATTTAAGGTTTTATTGTTGAACATCGATGGGCCATCATTTTGGCCATGAATTCCTTGGGAAGATAGAGAAATAATGAGGATATTGTGGAGAAAATAGAGGGTTTTCAAGCTTGTGTTTTGGGTCACCATGCTGGTTAAGAAGTAAATAAGGAAAAGGACATAATCAGGAGATAAGATGGATGATAGTAGAGGAGAGTGAGAAAGATAGAGATGGGTGTAGGGGAACATAGTGACACTATTGCTACTAGTGTGGCACCACCATGGGTGAATAACTAGAACAAAAACATATATTTATATGTTTTAGGCATGTGAATCCTCCTTCCAAGTTTATATTCTATTTTTCAAATTTTATGATAATATTTTCAAGTTATAAAAACCCTACTAAGTATACTCTTAGGTGAGAATATTTTGTGGTTCTCACATGAGCCTATACCATCACTAAGCAACATAAATGATCTGGATATTAGAAATTATGAGAAATTATTTTATTATTAAGGAATAAATTTCATATTATGTTTTTTCTCACCTAGATTGAGTTGGGTGGCTAGTTATATTTTGTTATTGTACAAAATTTTGTTCTTGTGAAAATTTGGAGGGAGTTTTAAGTGTTTATGATTTTAGGGAAATGGACAAAACATTACAATTCTATGATGAATTTGAGATAATTCATCATGGACCTGTAACATGGTTATATTGACTTAAAATCAATTTATCCCCCTTTATGTTATGTTGGTTATTTTATTTCTGCTTATTTTAGGTGATGGAAAAATTGCCAGGTTTTGATTTTAAACAAAAATTATGGATTGAAATTATTTCCTGCAAACTCCATTGACAAAGGTGAATTGATATGTATGCTTAAAACCCTATTGGGTATGGGATTCCAATATCCTCATATAAACCCCTACTTGGGTGAACCATTTCTAACTAGTTTAGTTATGCACCAAGAAGATTTCAACTGTTGTAATTGTACACATATATTTATATATCATATTTATTTTTATTTTATAAACCTATTTTAGTTATTAAAGACCCCTCATTATTATTATCATTTGGATCTTATGCCATTTGAGGTCTTTTTACATATGAGTGCCATGGATCTGATTGGTTGTACCATTTATGGAAGTTTTTGTGTTTTCCTATTAGTTTGACCCTACATGATTTGAGTTATGCACTATTATTGAAGATGCTTGTAATTGGCTATATTGTACACATTTCTTTATTTGGAATTATGTTGAATTTTTTTGTCAAATATGTTCGAAAGAAAGATCTAAAACAATAAATTTGATTATCTTGTTGTGGAAGATAAATTTTGCTCAGTTGGTTATCTTTTTATAGATGTTAGTGATTATTTATTTGTGAATAAAAGTTTTTACAAAATAATAATTTATATGGTATGATTGGATTGTTGTTTTGAAAGGATTTTCATTAATTTCTATTCATTAATATAAATTTTCTAAGAAAGAGAAATTAGATTGATTTTGTTACATTGGAAACTTGTACTATGAGGTGTTAGCATCAACTGATTAGTCTTTACTTGCTTTGCAATGAATTATTTGTAAGGAACACTTAAATATCATATGAAGGTATCTAGTTTTATTTTTGCCTTACATGGTTATACTCATTTTTTATAAAATAAATATATTGAATTTTAATAGACTAGTTCTGATTAGATGAGATTTGGGGTACTCTTAATTATTATAGACCATCATATGCTTATTATGTGCATTGCTAATTTTATCTTATATGAGTTATGTGGTAAATATATATTGTCTTGTTGCCTTAAGATTTTATATAATAGCTCATTTATAATTTCTCTTTTGTAAAAGGATAGTTATAGTATTAGGTATTATGGACTGCCAAAATTATTTTATGTGGAATTAAGTTTGTTTGATTTCTTTGTTTATGTTGAACTTGATTTATTAAAATAGAATTTAAATTTTAGAATGTTTACTCGAGAGGAAAAATCACATTTCCATCTTTATGGTAACACATTATTTATACCCTTTTAGTGTAGGGTTTATAATTCCGTTGGCTCTTCTCATGTGTCATTGATTTCCGATTAACTTGTCACCTATTGAAGGCTATGTTTGTTGTTGATAACTAAGGTGGAATCTGGGCCATCAAAGTTATTTATTGATTTTATTGTAGTGTAATAACTAGTGCGATTGATATAACACTTAGTGATGGTCTTGTTATAAAATTGTACTCATATATTAGCACAATGGTTTCCTTATACATATGGCCTCAGGTTTGTAAATTTTTTTTGATGAAACTACCAACCTATGAGGGTTATTTGAGCTATTTTATTAACCCTATTCATGTGATATTACCTATGAGGGTTATTTGAGCTATTTTATCAACCCTATTCATGTGATATTAGACTCGGTGATGTAGTCTATTGTATGCAAATACATGTTGTATTCTTTAGTATTTCATTTTGTAATTATAATCCACATGCTTATATTAAGGATTATTATGTAACATTATAACTATACATTTGAGTAATTTGACCTTTGAGCATGGTTATATTTAGTTCATTGGAAATCTCCTTGCCTTAAGGAGGGATATCTTTGTGGTTTGGTAAATAAATACTATGTTAGCCATGGCTAGGATCATATATATGTGTTGATAATATCCATCTAGCTTCTAGCTATTAATTTATGTTTTATGAGATGATTGTGTCATTCTTTTTCATGTTGGTTAGTTATGAGGTGGTTGAGGCATCCTAGTTATATATATATATATATATATATATATATATATATATATATATATATATATATATGTATGTATATGTGTATATATATATGTATGTATATATATATATATATGTATGTATGTATATACACACACACACACACACATATATATATATATATGTATACATATATACATATATATGTATATATGTATATGTGTGTGTGTATATATATACATATTATAAATATATACATATATATACATATATATATATATATACATATATATATATACATATATATATATATACATATATATATATATATATACATATATATATATATATACATACATATATACACATACACACACACACACACACACATATATATATGTATATATATATGTACATACATACATACATACATACATACATACATACATATATATATATATATATATATATATATATATATATACATGTATGTATGTATGTACATACATACATATATATATATATATATATATGTATGTATATATATATATGTATATATATATATATATATATATATATATGTATATATATATATGTATATATATGTATATATTTATAATATGTATACACACACACACACACACACACACACACACACACACACACACACACACACACACACACACACACACACATATATATATATATTCTCCATCTTGTAGACACTTATTGCATAAGAAATAAAGTGTATAGATTCATTTGATATATGTATGCATACATGTTATTAATAAGGTCGCATCATGCTAATAAGTGCAAGAAATTTATATTGTAAATGCACTATGTTATGGCTTTGTGAGAACTTGTTTTATGATGATATTTTTAGTAGTTATATTTCCACTTTAATTTGTGAATACAAATTAATGGATGTCCCTATCATATGATACCACCCTTTTTAATATTGATAGATATTACATACATATTTTTTTGATAGTGTAAATGTCAAGCGTTAGTAAATTGGTAAACCAATGAATCAATCATTATTATCTTATAAGGGTGAAAATTCAACCATGATTAATGGTTGAAATTATGACATATGAGTTGTATATTCTAATCTCAATGTGATTCTAATTGGAAAATTACTCTTGGTATGCATGGATTGACCATGTGCAAGAAATACATTATGTGGAAGCTAGATATTTGCTAATATAAACTATTGCTAGCCTAAATTTATGATATTGTAATTAGACTAATGGGTGAATTTAGCATTCCAATAAGTCACTACTCTTTTGGATAAATCATTATTTTTTCTTATTTTAAGGAAGTTGAATGAATTATTAGTGCAAGGACCCTATGGTCAGGGATCTATTTAAACAATCCTAATCTGGCAGCACTACTATTGCTAGTTCATTTTAATGACTGTTGTTTATCTCATGCCGAGTAAGAATCCCATAGGGATGAGTCCTTATTTGTATAAAAATTATTAAGGATGTTGTGTCCTTTATAACATGTGTACTTTTTTTGGGTGAATGTTAATTGTTTATATGGGTTAGAGGCTTGTGGTTATCTAATGCCATGGTAAACATTATAAGGTTAGCATACACCAAAGTTTGGCTTGATGGCACCATTGGTCCTCATTTTAGGACCTATTGTACATATTATAGCACCCATTTATTATTATAATTATATATTTAATAATATCCAGTTGGATGAATTGATGTTATGATAATCCCACCCTGGGTTAGTAATTATGTTAAAGATACCTGAGGGCTTGAGAAAAACTTCTTTCCTCATGAGTTGCCAAGTCATAACTGTATAGGGTTCTCAGATGCTTATATTGGTTTGAGGATCCCTATATGGTCTAATGGGGAAATTGAGTGCCTTTTAAAGGTTCAAATTTTATTTGTGTGGTCTGTAAACCAATACCCCTCAAATGGTGCATCATCCTTTAGGTAACCCCTTTCTCTATAGAATCCTATAGTGATGGTCATCCTTGCATAAGTATCCCATGGGCCCAATCCATTAATGGGTTGTTTTCTCATCTTGTGTAGTATCGTGATTATTTCATCATGCATGGTAAGTTTGTGTAGTGGGTTTTACATGTAGTTTTATTATGTACTCTATTAGTAATTCTCAATTTTTTGGGGGTTACTTCATCTAGTAACAGAGCTTGTGTTATGAGTGTTTTTGAGAATAAGGTTTATTTTATCTCACTTGTAAATCAAGATAAATGATAATTTATTTTAAAACTAAGTTAAGTTGTATTTACAATTTGATTCCTACCAGTGGCTACTCCAAGTGAGGTTTGAAAATGGTAATATGCATGGAAGGTTATCCCATGACTCACTAATCAAGGATAAGGTTAGATCAAATGGTGCTCATGTTGAGCAAATCTGAGACTTGGGTGGCTTGATAAGCAGGAAGACGTCCTATTTAAGGTTGTAACAACTTGATAATCCATCCAAGACATGGTTAGAAACATGAAATTATGTTGAGCAATCCTAATAATGTTTCCTTGAGAATATACCCAATATAGAATTGATTAGGCAAATAGAGATGGACTACACGAGGGGGTGTTGATCTTGGTTGACTCAATGTTAATAATCTCAAGAGATTTCCACCACCTAATTATATGGGTGTAAAAGTATATGTTTCAATTGATGCGTGAATGTGTGTACACATGAGTATATCAACCTATATGGTGTGATAGCTAATGTGATTAAGTTGGTGTTCTTTATATGACACTAGGATGATGGAAGTATAATTTTTAAATTATGGTCATGATATCTACCTTTAACTTGGTTGGGTTGACCTTTATCATTTTTAGTTACATTTGTGTAAGCCTCACTTGTCAACCATTGGCTTATATGGGTGGGTCAATGGGAGATAAGTGGTAAAGACTTCACTCTTAGAATAAATGGAAATATTGTTTGGTATCTTTTAATGGGTTATATGGGCAACCCATCACTAGATGCTTGGAACATTATGACCTTGGGAGGACCAAGGTTTTAACTCTAACCTAGAGGGATAGATTAGGTATAGGGAACTAGTCTTCTTAGGTAAATCAATTGAGCTTGTGATTTATTCTTGTTGGAGTGAATGTCTTGATCCTTTGTACTAGACTCATAGGTAAGACCATTGTAATTTATTGTTTAGTAAACTAAATATCTGGTTTAGTTTGCTAAAAAGAGTTTAATGCTAGAACTAAGAAACTAACATGCATCCTATAAGTTGTATGGTTATAAGTGGATCAAGAATGTCTCCACAAGTTTAAGATGCTCCTAGTTGGGAAAGGATATTACAAGGAAAGTTTTCCTTTAGGGAACTATGATTACAAACCTTTGTGAATGTATATTGAACTATTATGTGTATGTAGCTATTTTGTTAGCATCTATGTTTATATCAGTTTGGTTGATTGATTTATGCTATGCTAGAGATATGAAACATAAATAACCTTTGTAAGGCCTCATTAGATCCTCTATGGTTTGGTAGAAACATTAAATGCCTAATCCTTACTTCTTTTGCTCATTTTATTAGTACTCATTATGGATAAATTATGAGTTATCTACTTATAATTATTGACATCTAGATCAAGCAATTGTAAGTTCTTTCTTGGCTTGCGTGTTACTTCATCTAATTGGTTGCAACAAAGCAAGAAATTGATAAGTATTATGTTTAATGCTTGGAAACATTATTTTGTTATAAGTAATGGACTTATAAGCTAAGTTTGGATAGGTTTTTGGGTTGGAAACTCTGATATGGATGGTTCATTATAACCATTATAACCTATAAGTGAACAAGGATTATGTGTCATAATGCTAAGGTGCTAATAATTCATGTATTTCAACTGAATTTAGGCTTGGTTTGCTATGTGTATTTTTCCCTTCAAATTTAACAAAGGAGCTTACAATTTTGTCACTCAAAAATCTAGAAGTTATTGAGTGTGTCAATATATTTTGACTCAATGATGGTGTTATTTGATCATGGGTGTGTTTTAATCCCTTAAGGAGGCTATGATGACCTAGTTATATTTCATGTCCATGTGATGATTATTTGATTTTGGGTTGATTTTTGGCATCCATGAGGATGTAATGATGCTCATGGATATATATATATATATATATATATATATATATATATATATATATATATATATATATATATATATATCCATGAGGATGTATTTTGTGATTCCATCTATATTCTAGTTGTGGAAAATATGTTTTTCATGATGATGCTGTAATATTCACCTAGAGCCTTGGATAATTTCATCCTTTCCCCAAGATTATGTTGTGTTAAAGCAAGCCCTGATAGTCAACATTTGATTGTTGACATGAGTCAATTGGAAGGATAGTGATATAGCTTGTTTTTGGAATCATGAAACCATATTTGGTGATCATTGATGGCTTTCATGGGTAGGCCATCTTATGATGATGGAGGTATAATACTCTTGGGAGGTCTAAAGATGTAACTAAATCTTGGAGGGCTTAGTAGGTGAATATGATTTACTTGCTTGGGAAAGTATAAATTTTTTAGGGATCTCTTATTATTAATAGATAGCATGAGATATTTAATCCATAAGACACAAAATTTTTTAGTGACTTTTTGAGGCTCATGGATATAGATTTATGGGCTATGTTAGAACACACCCTTCCTTGAAAGAAGGTTGATTAACTTGAGATCCCTAAAACAAAGCATGATGTTTTATGATGGATATTTATGTCATCTTGCATGACATTTGGACATCAAGTATACTGATGAGGACCATGGAACCTTGTACTTCATTTACTAGTGTGTTTAAGTGGTTTTGTGAAAATACCTTTGCACAATTTACCAAACCTCTAAACCTACATGTGTGTCATTGTATTGTGTTTTCCTTTAGTGCAAGTAAATTATTATATGTTGTGTAAAAATTTTATATTTTGGTGATCATCTTAATCATGTATAATAGTAGCTTTTTTTCTTTGTGCGAATGTAATTAGATGTGAATTTCCATATTGCCCTATGATAGTAGTATTTTTACATGTATATGATTTAATATGATGTGATCAGGAACTAATTTATGGTGTAGTTTTTCTTATGGAATCAACTTCTATTAACTAAAGATCTACCAAGATATAATGAATGTATTATTTAGTGTGATCCTACATCACTAATTTATCATTAAGTTCTGATATAAGTAGGAGGTTTAGGGTGAAGAAAAAACTATATCCATGATGATTAGATTGGGTGCAGGCTAGGGAGTGGAATTTTATGTAGGCTGAAAACCTGCTTCTCCCTTTTGCATGAAATAGCCACATGATTCATGTAGGTTGTGTACCATGAGTGCCACAAGATGGTCATGGGATATTCATGTATAATGGTCACCTCTTAGATTAAGTGTTCCTTTAACTACCTCTTTGAGATTATTGTATAAAAACCTTGTGAAATTTATTTATGTAGCCTTATAAAAACACTATTTGGTCCTAGAAATTGGATTTTTATAAAAAAAATCAATAAGACTAAACTTGTTAAAATACAAGCACATATTGACTTGTACAGACAAGTGTGTTATGAATGAGTTAATGGTTAAATTACCTGAAAAGAATTTTCTAGAATGAATGTTTTGATTTATTAGCATGTGTTGACTGGTAAGTGCAACCATATTACGTACAAGGTATTGTTTATATATACCTGGTATTATTTTTTTGAAATGAATATTTTTGATTGTTTAAGCATGGTTGAAATGCATATTGATTTAATGCTCAGGAGGACTAATGTTAATTCTTGATTAGAATTTTTTTAAAATTTTATGTACTTTGTTATGCTACCATGAGGTAAGTGCAATGAGATGGTGGGATTCTGATCCATATAACCATCATGTGAGCTCACAAAATTTATGGAGAGCATGTTAAAAACCTTGGGTTACATGTGAATACTTGGTATGGCTTCTTTGATGTTTTATGTGGTTGGTGTAGGATGTTTTACTAACCCAAAAATGATGATTGGTGAAAGGAAAGTAACCATAGATTGATAGATTTATATTCTTGTTGACATTCTGTGATGAATGTTACCAAGAAGGTATGCATGCACAACATGTGTTTTGGAAACTATCTTAGTATGGTTGAGGTTGTTGATTTCATTTTGGAATGAATGAAATAAGTTATGCATGAAGCATACTTACATGGTGGTAATGCCACGTATCTATATGAATATTGTGTTGTTTAGCATTCCATTGAATGATATGAAGTTATGAGTATACTTTTATACATATATATTTATATATAACTTAAAATTTGGTAAAATACATCTTCTTGTATCCAAAATTTATAAAAAGTATTGAGATTGCTTTTGGGCAATTGCAGTTATGAAGTTAAAAATTTATGTGTTAATATTTCCTCATATGAGAAGAAAGGTTTTATTGAAAACCATTTTATTAAAACCTTGATCTTGAGTGCATGACTACAAGGAAAATTCCTAAATATATTGGTTTTATATGAGATAATAGCTGTAAATTATGGTTTAAGGATTAATGAAAAAATATTTTGTTATTAAATATTGAAGTATTTATGGTAACTACAACCTATAATACACAGTTTTCTATAAAGTGACTAATTGTCTAGCCACATAGGTGGCTAGAAATTAGGTAAAATTCAATAGTATTGTGTTAAAAATAACAATTCACTGATAAAATTTCCAAGGTAATAACAAGATTAAGTTGGAAAAAATTATTTCTATAAGTGTTAATATTTTTTTGAGTAAAACCTTAGCCTTGTGAGGCACAACATTTGAATTTTTATTTTCATTCAAGTCTCATTATTGTAGAATTTCATGGATGGTAAAGGTGTGAACAACACCTCATTTTACTCACCTAAACCTTAAAAAAGGAAACCAAGTTAAAAGGATGGTTTTCTAGCCTATTTTAATGAAGGGCGTGGTTGTCCTAGAGGTCGTATATGGATTTTAATAAGGTAAGGCTATGTATTTAATCACAATATCAGTTTGATAAATCTACTTATTATACCAAGAAGGTAAGTGTATGACAATATTCTTGTCTTGTTAGTAGACTATGTAAGTACATTATGATCATGAATTTTATTTTAGATAATAATTATTAAAGTTTAACAATCTGGTTATTTCTATTCTTGAGCTATCTATTGATTCTTGTAATGTAAAAACATATTAAGAAAAGAGTGATAAAGCCTCTTTTCAATTTAGAATTATTATTGGTTCTTAATTATCAACAAGATGAATCCTCTCTAAGGAGGGGAGGATGTCATGACTCCACTAGTTGGCACCATTCATATAATCAAATTATTAATATCCAATTGTATGTTTTATTAGTCATCAATCAGAGTTAGACCAATCTTTCTTATATGAAATTAATGATCTACACACACACACACACACACACACACACACACACACACACACACACACACACACACACACACACACACACACACACACACACACACACACACACACACACACATGTGTGTGTGTGTGTGTGTGTGTGTGTGTGTGTGTGTGTGTGTGTGTGTGTGTGTGTGTGTGTGTGTGTGTGTGTGTGTGTGTGTGTGTGTGTGTGTGTGTGTGTGTGTGTGTGTGTGTGTGTGTGTGTGTGTGTGTGTGTGTGCATGAGGAGATTATTTCATCATGTCTTGAAATATCATAAGCTTACACCTATGGAAACATTGGCATGTGTAGTTAAAAAGGGAAAGTGAATTGTTCTAAGTCTTGTGTAATAAAGGATTTGTGTTTTGCATGGAAGTCATTGTGCATAGGTCATTGAAAAGGCATATAGGCCTTCGAAATGCACTAGCATTATTTATAATGATCTTTATTTGCATAGTGGTAATCCACCAATGCCTAAGCTGCAAACATCTTGTGTATTGGTTAGAGGAGGATGTTAATTGAATGACTATGTGGAAAGTAAGTAAAAATAAAAGAAGTATTATATACCTCTTTTACCCAAAATCAATGTGGGGGTTCTCCATATATGTTAGTTGGGAAAGAAATAGTAAATTTATGAAAGAATCTATTTTCCCCCTTTAATTCAAGTTTAAATGTTGGGAAAAACTTTATTTTCCACTGGCCATGGACTTATCCCAGTATTAAAAATAAAATTAGTGACAAAATAATCAATTTAAGGTTTTGTTATTGAGCATCTATGGGCCATAATTTTGGACATTGAATTCCTTGGGAAGATAGAGAAAGAGTGAGGATATTATGGAGAAAATAGAGGGTTTGGAAGCCTACATTGGGTCACTATGATGGGCAAGAAGGAAATAAGGAAAAGAAGGATAAAATGGAGAGACAAGATGGATGGCGATAGAGGAGAGTGAGAAAAGATAAAGCTCAGTGCAAGGGAATGAATGTAATGGTGTTGTTTTTGCTAGTGTGGAATCACCATGGGTGAATAACCAAAAAAAACCTTGAATTCATACATTTTTAGGCATGTGAATCCTTTTTCTAAGTCTATATTTTATCTTTCAAATTTTATGATAATATTTGAGGTTATAAAAATCCTGTTGAGTGTATTCTCAGGTGAGAATATTTTATGGTTCTCACATGAGCCTATACCATGATTTAGAAATATAAATGACTTGGATATTAGAAATTGTGTGAAATTATTATAATTTTATATTATTAAAGAATAAATTTCATATTATTCTTTTGCTTGCTTGGACTGAGTTGGGTGACTAGTTATATTCTGGTATTGTATGAAATTTTGTTCTTGTGAAAATTTGGAGTTTTAAGTGTTTATGATTATAGGGAAATGGATAAAATTATAAATGTCTATGATGAATTCAAGAGACTTAATCAT